>JAHXHD010000581.1:0-73331 GCA_019857685.1 Papiliotrema terrestris
GGGCACGATCGTGCCAAGCGGTCTCTATGCCGGTTCCTCGACGCGCCTCTTTTCGCTCTGCATTGCCCATCGGATGGAACAAGGAACCATCAGACGCGTCGTCAAGTGACCCTGAAATGTTGAAACGCAGGCACCCTCCGAAAGCCCGGTCCGCTGGCTCGCGTGGTTCTCACGTGGCCTCCACCCGCGCGTAGGTAGCGTAGCAGGTTGACATCAACCCGTATTGTCCTTCCTGACGGTTGAACCGTCAGCCCCTCGTTACCCCTGCAACTCATCGTCACAGACGCAGAAACCAAAAGCAGCCGCCTCATCCGTGACATGTTAGCCCGTACGAGATCATATACGCAGTGTGAATGGTCTGTGCTACGTGTGTCGGGATGGACGATCGCTATCAACGCTCTTTGTACCTCTGACAACCCCTTGCGCGGTGACGACGGACGCCTGCGAGACGTCCAGAGTCGAGTCCGTTGTCGGTGCCATATATATGCTCACTCCAATCCACTGTCTGACGGTCCTGGTCTGCACTGCCTTCCTTCTACATCAAGCACCACAGCTCGTCGCCAGTCGACAGCTGGCAATTCCCCTTAACCTCGTACCCCACCACAGCATCTTACAATGACGGCCTCGGACAACCTCAAGCCTTTCCTGCCGAAAAGACCGTCTGGTCCGGTCTTCATCGGGCTCAACATCCTCCGCCTGCTCAGCATCATCGCCCTCCTGCTTGTCTTCGCGGCCAACATCGTCACCATGGTCCAGTAAGTCGGTGTAGACTTGACCAATGGCCCGTGGCTGACCCCAGCGACGTCAAAGCAATCAAGGAGCCACCGCGGAATCTCGAGGAAGAAGTTGATTGCGATTACATCGGGTTCTCGTCCGTCCCTGATCAGGCGGGTGGAGCGTTCTGGTCCATTTTGAACCGCATCTTCATCCGTGAGCAGGCCGGTATCCGAGGGGCACAACGAGCTGATAGCAGTGCTCGAATGCATCCTTCTTACTCTCTGTGAGATCGGCGTCCCGAAGCGCCTTTTTGAAGAAGGCATCCCGATCCTTGGCCCAGCACACGGTCTGGGCCCGCTGGGCGTTTTCCAAGCCCTGTAAGCTCCTCGCTTCCCCTCCACCCAAGATGTGTTCGCTGACCACAGGATCGGCGCTCAAGTCCTCTCTCACTACTGCGACCTGTTCCCGCAGGTCACCGGATGGCTACTATTCATCGTTGGATGCTTCAATATTGCCATCGTGTGTAACCCGCTCCATGATGTACACTGAGATTAATCTGTCAGGGCATCTTTCTGCGGGCTGGGGCCAAGCGAAAGCGTACCATTTTCTCTTGGGAGAATGTCTCGTCTTTGTGCGTTTTTGGTGTGCGTGAATCGGATCAAGCTAAGGACAGAACCCCTCAGACCCGGATGGCAGCGACAGCGTGGGACATGATGACCGAGAAGCGCGGTGCGTCGACGGCGCCAGCGACCAACCTGTCCCGATCAGCAAGCCAGCACTCTGACACCCTACTCCTCCCCGAGAACTCGAAGGCTCCTGGCGCCCGATTCGGTGGCTTCGGGTTCGGACGGCAGGGTGAGAAGGCTGCGGCGGAGAAGGGCTTCAAGATCTCCCGACCGCTGGAGAGTCTGCCGCGTATGTGCTGTCGTTCTGCTCCGAGCTGACAGCCAGGATACGTCGTCTAAAACCACTGCGCCGGGTGGTTGTGCTCGAAACCCAGCGCCCATCACTGCTCGTGCGATTCAAGCTGGACTCAAGACCCTTCCGCCTATGTACGCTGATGCCCCGTCGCTCATTGCGCTATATCTGTCCTGTACATGCACGCATGCACGCCTCGCGCCTTGAACCCATCTGGATGGCTAAGCGAGATGATGGTGGAATTTGCCACCGCAGATCGCCACTTTTCGGCCGGGGAGCTGAGTGGAGGAAGGGTGACGATTGCTCATCGAGTGGACGACTGAATGGCCGTATTGACAAGCTGACAATTCGAGACCATCCCATCCTTACCTCATCACCATCCCACCATTCCATAGCATAGCATAGGCAGTCTATCGGCAAAGCAGAGTCTCATCAACATCGGCTTGCGTATCTCGATCCCTTCTCCTCCGTCTGTATACATCGCGCACCTCACTCCGATGCTGCCCATCCGATCCTCCTCGGCATTCCGACGAGGTGGTCGGGCGACACGGCTAATCTCGACTCTGGCGAGCTCGTCCCGCGCATCGCACGCTTCGTTGCGGATACCGTCGTACACCCTCGATCGATCTGGGCGGACGTCCAGCGGGGTGACAAGCTCGCGAGCGCTGCATGTCAGCACGTCGCAGCTGAAGGACAAGCGATGGGTCAACGCCGCCGCCGAGGAAGAGGAAGCGAAGAAGGCGGAAGAGGAAGAGGGCAAGAAGAACAAGGATGGCGAAGAGGCTGTGAAAAGCGAGGAGAAGAAGAGTCCGGAGGAGCAGGGCAAGAAGGGAGAGAGTGAGGCCGCGGAATCGTCGAAAGCAGCGCAAGATCGGGCGAGCAAGGCCGCCGAATCATCAAAGTCGGTAACTGCGGAATCGACGTCGTCGACCATGACTTCTGCGTCGACCTCGTCGTCGTCTGCCTCTTCGGCCGACTCGGGCTCAAGTGCCCCATCGACCGGAAGGGAGATCGCCAAAGTCAACGTCCCAGACGTGTTTCCCCGCGTGCTCGCTCTGCCGATCACCCTCCGACCGCTCTTTCCCACCTTCTACAAGGCCGTGACCATCACCCACCCACCCGTGATCAAGGCTATCCGGGAGTTGCTCGCCCATGGACAGCCGTATATCGGCGCTTTCTTGTTCAAGGACTCCGAATCCGATGCCGACGTCATCACCTCGGTGGACCAAGTCCACCCGGTGGGAGTGTTCGCGCAGATCACGAGCACGTTCGAGCCGCCCGAGAAGGCTCGGGGCAAGGACGGCAAAGACAAAGATGGGAAGGATATAAAGGGGGACCCGGCCGAGCCCAAGGCGTTGACGGTCGTGCTGTACCCGCATCGACGAATCCGGATCGACGAGCTCGTCTTGGACACGAAGCAGGGCGAGTCGGTTCCGATTGCCAAGGTGGTGGAAGAGGTGCAGAAGGGGGAATTGGACGATGAAGGGGAGGTGTCCAGCTTTGAGCGGGACGTGCCGAGTGTGGATGCCGTCCGGGAGGAGCTGGGCACACCTCCTGCTGAGCGGGACACGTTGGGTGAGTAGCCATTCGAGCTGACAGCGGGCTTGAACTCATTTGCAGAATCGGAAGCAGTGGACACCAGTGAAGCACCGCGGAAACCCCTTTCGCAGATCGGGTTCATCCACCACCTCGTCCCCGATATTTCGCTGGCGGACGTTTCCAACTGCCAGATCGAACCGTACCGCAAAGACACGCAGATGATTCGGGCGCTCATGGCTGAGTTGATCTCGTCATTCAAGGACCTCGCTCAACTCGCTCCGATCTTCCGTGACCAAAGTGGGTGGCTCATTCACAGTCCGTAGATTTCATCTCGTTAACGCCCAGTCGCCAGCTTCACGATGGCCCACAGCACGACCAACGTCTTCGACGACCCCGAGCGACTCGCCGATTTTGCCGCTGCGGTGTCTACTGGCGAAGCATCCGATCTGCAGGATTTGCTGGAGAGCACGTCGATCGAGGACCGACTGCAGAAAGCGCTGCTCATCCTCAAGAAGGAGCTGATCAACGCTCAATTGCAGCAGAAGATCAGCAAGGACGTCGAGTCAAAGATTCAGAAGCGGCAGAGAGAGTACTACCTAATCGAGCAATTGAAAGGGATCAAGCGCGAGCTGGGGATGGAGAGCGATGGAAAGGACAAGCTTGTGGAGAAGTTCAAGGAGAAGGCGCAAAAGCTTGCGATGCCCGAGGGCGTGCGCAAGGTCTTCGATGAGGAGTTGAGCAAGTTGGTCGGGCTGGAACAAGTGTCGAGCGAGTTTGCGTGAGTATTTCGAGCTCAGCCTGCATCGAGCTATGAGGTCAGCGTTGAGGCTGACGACAGCGTAACGCGGAACTATCTCGACTGGCTCACCGCTGTTCCGTGGGGCACTCACTCCCCGGAGAATTTCAACATTCCGCATGCGCGAACGGTGCTGGACGATGACCACTACGGCCTGAAAGACGTCAAGGACCGGATCCTGGAGTTCCTTGCGGTGGGCAAGCTGCGTGGGAGCGTCGAGGGAAAGATCATCTGTCTCAGCGGCCCGCCCGGTGTGGGTAAGACGAGTATCGGCAAGAGTATCGCCCGGGCACTTGGGCGGCAATTCTATCGATTCTCGGTCGGTGGACTGAACGATGTTGCCGAGATCAAGGGTCACAGGAGGACCTATATTGGGTAAGCTGATGCGCCTACATTTGTGGTTGTTGGCTCACCTCAGCGCTATGCCGGGTAAGGCGGTACAGGCACTGAAGAAGGTGCAGGTGGAGAATCCGTTGATCCTCATCGATGAAATCGACAAGATCGGCGCTGGACGGATGAACGGGGGTGACCCGCAAGGAGCTATTCTGGAGATGCTTGACCCAGAGCAGAACAGCTCGTTCCTGGACCACTAGTAAGCTGGAGCCTCGTCTCATCAGCCGCCAAGCAGACCGCGTGCTGACGAGTAGCCTGGATGTGCCAATCGACCTGTCCCGAGTGTTGTTCGTCTGTACCGCCAACGTCCTGCACACTATCCCCCGACCCCTGCTGGACCGGCTGGAGATTATCGAGCTGAGCGGATACGTCGCGGCGGAGAAGAAGGCCATCGCGGAACGATTCCTCGGCCCGCAGGCCAAGGAACAATCGGGATTGAAGGATGTTGACGTGGACATCTCGCCCGAGGCGGTGGACACTATCATCCGGTGGTATGCCCGTGAGAGCGGTGTGCGGAACCTGAAGAAGCTCATTGAGAAGGTGAGAACGAGGTCGCTGTGGCGAGAAGATGGATTGACCGCAGGTCTACCGCAAAGCCGCGTTCAAGATCGTTCAGGATCTGGGCGAGGAGAAAATCCCGGAGCCGGAACCCGTCTCTGTGACCGCTAAGGACGTGAAAACGGTTGAGAGTCAAGAACCGGACGTCAAGCCCGCTTCGGAGCGGCTGCCTGGTGACGAAGCGCCCAAGGAGGCGGAGCAGAAGGAGGAGAAGCCAGTCACGACAAAGCCGAGGCCGCCGATGAAGGTGCCGGATACGGTTCACATCCGCATCACGCCAGAAAACCTTCGTGACTACGTCGGCGCGTGAGTAGACGAGCCCAAGGCACAGGCGAAGGATTGAGCTGACCGCGCAGACCGTACTTCCAGACGGATAGGATATGGTCATCGCCCCCACCACCCGGTGTCAGTCATGGATTGGCCGCGTCTGGCGAGGGTCAGGGAACAGTCCTGCCGATTGAAGTCTCCGTAAGCTGCGCAGACCAGTGATCCGCTGCTGAGCTTACTGTCAGTCCATGCCAGGCAAAGGCAAGCTTCAGCTTACTGGAAAGCTTGGAGAGGTGATCCGGGAGTCTGCCCAGCTTGCCGTCAGCTGGGTCAAGTCGAACGCCTTCGCCCTCGGTATCACTAAGTCGGACACGGATACTATCCTGACTGACCGGGACATTCACCTGCACATGTGAGTCGCTACCCGTCTATCGCGTACATCACTGATGCGCAGGCCCGAGGGAGCAATCGGAAAGGATGGACCCAGTGCCGGAACTGCGCTTGTCGTTGCTTTGGTTTCGCTCTTGACCAAGACCAAGGTTGACTGGGACATCGCTCTCACGGGCGAGATCACGCTCCTGGGTCAGGTGTTGCGCGTCGGCGGTCTGAAAGAGAAGACGTGAGTGTGCCGAATTCGCTGGATGGCCGGACACTGACGGGCAGGCTTGCCGCACACCGAACAGGCATCAAGAGTAAGTGATCCTACTACCGACCACAGGGAATTAGAGCTGATCGCCAGAATTGGTCGTGCCGGTCGGATGTCGAGCTGAAATTGAGGAGAACGTCCCTGACTCGGTCAAGGAGGGCATCGAGTTCGTCTACGTCGACACCGTGCGCCAGGTGCTGCACGAGGTATTCAAGGGCGAAGAGATCGCGGAGCGGTGGAAGGAGACTCTCCCGGCGGACAAGGAGCCGGACAGGGTGTTGCCGCAGTCGCCCTCGAGCGACGCGTAGAGCGTGGCGTCGGTTTCCCTGGGATGACAAGGTATAGGAGGGCCGGGTGGAATATCATCGCTCGACGGCGCACCTCGAGGAGTTTATGAGAACAGTTAGAACAGCAACCATCAGAAGCGCATTTACACTACAGTGGTGGCGAGCTTACGGGTCGGCATCATGATCTCGCCTTGTCATTATATGTCATGCATAACACGATTCAGTATAAACAACGATGCTCTGCGCCTTGAGGGCGTCCGCCGGGAAGCTATAGGTGTTGTAGGATCCGTATTTGCATTTAACCCCGTCATGTCATAGGGCTCGCAGGCCTCCCGTGCTGTGACCAATGCTCAAACAAGCTTAGGATCTGACAGTCAGCCGTTGCTGTTTTGACATCACTCACTTTCTCGCCATCAGCTTGTCTACGTGTTCGCGCACGCCGTTCTCCCAGTCCTCGAAAATGACCGACGCGAACCAGTTGTCCCTCTGCATGCCGTTCTCGAACGCGTCGCCTCTGCGTCCGGCTGTATCAGTCAGCCGCTTTCTCCAGCCTCCATCCGTGTTAAGAGGATGTAGAAAATCCCGACACTCACGCCGCACGCCCTCTTTGCCTGGAGGCAGAACCCACTGACACCTCAACACGCCTTCGGGGGTGAACCCCAGCCGCTTCGCCGCGTTCTGGCTCGCGGTGTTCAACGTCGTCGTTGTCCATTGACACCGCCTCAGGCCCAGCCCGCCCTCTGAGGGCATGTCGAGGATACGGTGCATCGCGAGCCCCGCCGCGTGGGTAAGGAGGTGCGTGCGCTGAAAGGGCTTCATGATCATGATCCACCCTGGCTCGATTTGGAGGTGTTGCTTCGACGAGGCTATGAAGCCCATGACGCCGGCGAAGGTGTACTCGGAGGGGTCTACGGGCGGGGCGGACGGGTCGGTCGGGCCGCTGAAGATGGCGAAGAGCATCGCGTCCTGGAGTCAGTGCTCATGTTCGATTGGATCGTCATTTCGGGCATTCGGGGAGGAAGAGGAGCCTTCTGTTCAGGTGGGGAATGCGTGGCCATCGAGCCTGATGTGCGTGTTGTATCGGGACTCCTCCATGTGTCAGGATAGGTGTCAGGTGGAGATTGTGGTAGACCATTGAGGCACACATACAGGGTTCCGACGAAAGACTCGCTCGGCCCATGCCAGCACATCGTTGAGCTCCTTCAGCGGAGGCATAGACAGCCAACGAGTGATATCTGGATTGGCGGTGAGACCGTCGAACAACAGCTGGGCGTGCAAAGACGGCTGGGTAATCAGCTGGGGAATGATCCTGTCGCCTTGCATCTGGTAGCAACGCACAATGAATGGCCGCATCTCGACACGGTCAGACCGGAGTGGCTTCACCCCGAAGATATAGTTGTGGTCATACTCCTCGAGTGGGGTATGCAAGTGACAATCCCGGGGGATGTCTGTCGATGGGGCCTCGTAACTGTTTAGGTACGAGCTCATACTATCGAGGAGTCGTGGGCGGGAAGACTGGGAGATGGTGCTCTCACGCTCGAGCTGGTCTTGTAGGATACGGATAGACCTCACCGGGACTGAGTCATCGGCGAACTGCGATACCGCCGGTCCGACTAAGCGAGGTCTAGCTCCGACTCGAGGTCCACCTACTAGGACTCTTAAGCGCCGGATGCATTCTCAGCGCCCCTCCATATGCATATATGAGTTGTCGCACTCGCGGTCCGAGTCGATACTAGATATACATGCACGCCCATAACCTGACTGATACGCCCAGAATACGACATACAACGCATCTCACTCGGCTACGCGGTGGAGGTATCTTCGCTTCCGCTTGAACCATTAGCCGAAGGCACGGTGACGCCCTTGGAGCGCAGGTCGTCCCGCATGGCAAGGAGGACCTTCTTGCGCACGGCGGTCATACGTTTGTAGATGAAGCGCATGGCCAGGACGGTCATCAGGGCTGTGACGACAAAGCTGCACATGAGCTCGTGTGATCGGCCGACTCGCGTGTGCTGGCTCACACTGTGTCGGATATAACTTGAGAGCTGGTTGAAGGGTTTCTTTGCGCGAGTATCGCTGCAATCAGTCCTTGTCTCTCGCATTTCAGTAGGATGATACGCACTGCCAGCTGTATGCATGCAACGGAAAGATTAGGTCAGCAAGGTAATGGTGTCTGTACCATCCAGACTCACCATACACCGCGATGATCTGATATGTCAGTCAGGCAAAGATAGACAGGAAAGTGAACATACCTGCTTCGGCAGACCAAGTATCAAAGCTGCTAGGAAATGACGGTACTACCCGGTGAGTGGAACTACCAAGGCAAACGGCTGTACGTACCCGCAGCCCGCAAATCGCAAGTACGGCCTACCATTCAGCTCCGCTCTGGTCCCGCATAAGCTTGCTTGCTTACCGTAGTGAAGTGCCTGCTGTAAACATCTCAATTCACCATTCATCGATCCACTTACGTTGGAATCACGCTCAATCTGACTAATGTAGCCATCCAGAAGCCCCCTTCCATGATCGCTTGACTCAAGCACGCATAGCTTAAATCCTTCTTGGTCATTCGCTCCGCTCGACCTCGACAGCAATATCGGAACATTCTGAACATCAGTCTTACCTCCAGATGTGACGATGAAGTCATTACTTACGCGTATGCAGCTGACTCTCCAAGTATGACCCCTGCAGCCACCTAACCATGAGCATTACTATCAGCGTCAACAGAGAGGTCATTTACGATCCCCGTCCCCCGCGGCAGGCCCCAGACGACGCCAACCAGTAGGATCACAATCTCTGTTCAAGTCAGCTGTGACTTAATATAGCGCGATCATGGATGGGCGCCAACCACTGAACGCACCGTTTCCGAATAACGGAGGGAAGCTGAGAACGAAGATCAGGCCGATGGGTATCAACCAGCCGACTTTCCACCGCTGTAGGTCCCTAACCAACGGTTCAAGCCAGTCTATGATCTGAACATCAGTCTGCGACTTCCAGACAGTCTTCAAAGGAGTGCACCCACTCTATGGTGGTAGACCGACATGAGGGTCACAAGCACGATCGCGACTACCGCTATGGCATAGCCCCATCTCCACTCCTTTCTGAACCAGAAATCATATCGCCGAGCTCTGCGCCAGCTGATGATGCCTCGTTCGTACTCTGCTAGCTCTTCAGTGGTGAGCTCTTCGTCTGCGATCGCTTCGGGTGACGTGACGGCGCTGTAGGCGTGCTGAGGATTACCGGACTCGGGCTGGAGGAGCGGTGTGGTGGATGTCGTCATGGCGGTGTGTGAGGTGCGATGAAGGGCGCTGGAGCGAGGATTTCCGAGTTGGAGGAGCTATTGACCTGTCTCTCGTCGCTTGAGGCGTCATGCAAAAGGTTGTCTGCAACACTGGATGAGCTGATAGAACGAGCGATTCGACCGGTCCAGTCATCAACGTCATTTCACCTCGGCTACCTCGGGAACAAAGGGCCGATCTCAGGTGTCGCCACCCGGTGGTCACCGACGCTCGACACGTGGCTGGCATCACCCATCCCGTCAGAGGCTCAGAGCCGATTTTGACCGACCGAGCAACAATATTATGACATAGCATCGTCATTCTGCATAGAAACATCCAGCATCATGTCGTCGTCTAGAGGGGCAGCAAGGATCATCATGGACGGTGAGTAGAACTCCAGGCCCCCATTGACTCAGCTGATCTCCTTCTTTTCTCTCGTGACTTCGCCACCTCAGCCGCCTTTTTCGCTGCATCGCAGGCAAGTCACATCATATCAGCTAATCCTGCAAATGGAGCTGATCCCAGGTCGCGCTATACTACGCACTCCGCTATGTTCTCTCATCGCTGGACTCGCCGTCCTCCTCCAATAAGAAGCAACGGAAGAAGGGCCAAACTCTGTTGTCTCAGACTGGTCTCTCCGAAGCTCAACTGTCTGCACTGGAGCTGGACGAATACGAGCAGACTATCGCAGGCGAGATCATCCCGCCATCATCCATCGACGTGACGTTCGAGTCCATAGGCGGTCTGGACGACATCATCGCCACGCTCCGGGAGACCGTCATCTACCCGCTGACTTTCCCGGAGCTGTTCGCGGGGAGCAATGGGTTGTTGAGCGCGCCGAAGGGCGTCTTGCTGTATGGGCACCCGGGATGTGGAAAGACGATGATGGCGAAAGCGCTGGCCAAGGAAAGCGGAGCGACTTTCATCAACTTGCCGCTTTCAAGCTTGTGAGCTTGACTGAAGCCTTGTGTAATGTTGCTAACACCAGGACGAACAAGTGGTTTGGAGAGTCCAACAAGCTCGTTGCCGGGCTCTTCTCGCTTGCTAGAAAGGTGCAGCCGAGTATAGTGAGCTGATGGCTATTCGTGAGCGTGAAGCCGAGCTCACGGACAGATCTTCATTGACGAGATCGACTCGCTGTTCCGGGAGCGGTCCGCCGGCGATCACGAGGTGACCGGAATGATGAAGGCTGAATTCATGACGTGAGTGACGCTCCATGGTGTACATGCGATTCGCGAAGCTCATGCGTAGCCTCTGGGACGGTTTGACGACGGGAAACGATTCGCGGGTGCTCGTCCTTGGCGCAACAAATAGACCGAACGAGTGCGATCCCCCGAACCTCGCGAGAGCTGCAGCTCATGAACAGTATTGACCCTGCTATCCTGCGTCGCATGCCCAAGCGATTCGCGATCAAATTGCCGAATCAAGAACAACGAGTGAAGATCCTCAGCTTGGTAAGTCGCTTGTTTTCAACTTGCGCACCGTGCTCATAGCAGATGCTTGCGCACACCAAGCTTGACCCCGATTTCTCGATAGCGACACTAGCTCGGCGATCGGATGGACTGTCGGGCTCGGACCTTCGAGAGACATGTCGGAATGCGGCGATGGCGCCCGTGAGGGAGATTATGCGCGAGAAGGGCAGGGAGGGCAAGGAGGGTTTGGAAGAGGCGCGGAAGGAGGTGAGTCGAATGGCTGATCTCGCGAGTTGTAACACTAATGCGTAGGGTTTCAAGCTGCGTCCGTTGAGGATGAGTGACTTCGTTATGCACGACTCACATGCGTATGCGCATGTGGAGTCGAGCGGTGCACGAAGGGTACCGGGTGGATACGGCGACGCGCTGGACTGAGGGACCCACTCCTCAAGGGTGGATATAGAAGGTATTCGTGAGATCTCGTGGAGGCGATAGATTAGCACTGTAGTACCACCATTCATGCAATATACATGCTGATGTTTGCGGTCCCTGCGCGAAGCAACGGGATAGCGACCGATCGCTTCAAGTGAATGTGGTCGGTCGGATCCGACCCGAAGATAACCGGCTGAATCGATTTCGAAGCCGGCATGTCATCATGCCTCCCAGATCATCAACTGCCGAAAGGCGCAAGATGCCAACTCGGACTGCGCCCGCGAAGCGCAAAGCAGCGGCCCCAGCTCGGGCGCCCAAGAGAAAGAAGGCGAAGATCACCGCTGCGGGCCGATCCGTCTGGAACTCAACAGACGACTGGGATCAGCTGGTTGCCGACTCGCAATTGTCGACCTCGAGCATTTCGAGACGCCGTCCACGACCGCGCGGTCTGCAGAGCCTTGTCAAATGCGCTTCGGAGGCGGCAGTGAGAGGCTTCAAGCGCTTGTGGGAGGAGACAGTCGGGCCTGAATGGGCCACAGAGTCCGGAACGAGCAGGGGACGGGTCTGGCAGGACTGGTGGTCGGTTGTGCCTGACCATCTGAAAGTCGGCATTCGGGATGCCATCTTCGAGCGGTGGGGAGGGCTCCTCGATGCAGACATGATCACTCAAGTGAGTGCGGAGCCGCTGACTGGGATGTTCACCGATGTCAGGTCTTCGCTATACCGCCCACGATATATTTGCCCGCGGAGCTGTTACCCGCCGTCGCGAGCACGGACAAGCTCAAACCGTTCTGGCCGGCCGATATGGACCGCATTACAACGCTCATCCTCAAGCATGCGACCGCTGTGGACGATACAGCGGTGGCTGGCACGGTGTACCACCTGCCAGTGTTGGAAGCGATCAACCTCAAAGGGTGCTCTTTGGCGGGAAACAAGACCGTCGCGACGATGATCAAGCGGTGTCCAGGACTGACAAAAATCAACCTGAAGGGCACCGCCGTGAACGAGACTGGCGTCAGGGACCTGCTTGATACCTATGGCGAGAAGCTCAAGGTATTCAAGATCGACCAAACGATCATCGATGTGAGTCATAGGTCGGGGACATTCCCAGGCGCTGAGACCTAGGACGTGAATGCAGTGTTCGCAGCAACCGCATACCCCGGTCTCTCCCATCTTTGCCTGCCTGGCGACTTTCTCAACTGCGCCCCGAAAGGGTCCCTAGGTCGCGTACGGCGATACGGCGTCTCCCAGCAGTTTCCACCGCCCAGACCGACACCACTGGAAAGCAGATTCCAATGGCCCCTACTCGGATGGATGTTTCCCTCTCTCACCCACCTGTACCTCCCGCGCCTTTTCCTCCCACCTACCGACCTCGGTGTACAGCCCCATACCCTCGTCAAGCTCTCGCTGGTACAGAGCCCCCCGATCCCGCTGAGTCCAATACTGGACCTGGTGAGGAAGCAAACCGTATCCCTTCGATCTCTGCACTTTGGATACATCTCCATTCAACCTGATATCGCACAAATCGCCTTCGAGGAGCTGGGTGAGGCACTTGCGTCGTGCAAGCTTGAGGAATTCAGGCTATGCTGCGGAGAGAGCAAGGACAGCCAGGCGGTCAAGGTGATGCGGCAGAACGCGGTGCAGTTGCTCACGGGTCTGCGGAGCAGTTGGCGGTCAAGCCTCACTGTGAGTCAGCCGGGGCGTCGGAAACCCAAATCTGGCTGACTGTAGCGCCTAGTGATTGACACTCCGGCCACGCTCGATCCTACAACCTTCGTACCTGATGCGGAAGACCTCAAGTGCCCAGCGCTGGAAGTGTTAGACATGCCTGGAGCGACGTTCCACCAGACTGCCGAAGTCTTTGTTGCGTTGCGCGCTTTCAGGAGGCTTCGGATCCTCGACGTCTCATCTACAACTGTCACCGGTGAGCTCATGCGCACAGTCTAAACCCGACCAAGCTGATGCGCAGATGAAGATATCTTTGGTCTCCTGGACCACTGCCCACTTCTATCCACCATCGACCTGACCTCGTGTCGCGGTATCAGGGTGCAGAACCGCCGCAACGTCTTCAAGGTACGGCCATGATGTAGTTGGAGCTGATGCACAGGCTTGGAAAGAGGAGCGAAACAGGGAGTCGCCCGCCCTCGACAGGTGACAAGACCCGTCAGATGGAAGTGAAGATGGGCAGTCGGACATCAATCGGCAAGCTCGACGAAGCCCACGCAACAGGGCATCGATTCACCCCATGTTGCGCAGGCGTATGATGTGCATGCGAGCTATTTGCGCCGTTGATTTTGAGGAGTGTCATCGCAATATGCTGACGCCCCCTGCAGGCCCCTCAGCTTAGGTATGCGTGATCGGAACTTGAGCGTTCTTAGATGCACGGCGTTGCCGTCACCCAACTGCAGCAAGAACTCATCACGATCCGTCGTGGATCACGAGGCGCAGCGCCGGGTTAAAACACAGAGCTGCTGAGGTGACCACACCAAATATCGGATACATTTGACAACGTACAACACGTCCGCGCCGGGACTTTGGGGACATATTGCAAGTTATGCCTCCATGGCCACTCGTTCCGGCTTGGCGCCGACGGGCCTGGGTTCTGCGGGTCAGCTTGCGAGACATCGCACACAGTTACGAACCTTCTCGGACCGGCTCTTTGGTAGTTGGCTCCTCGATCGGTACTGCAGGCAGCTCGACCGGAACTTCCTGAACTGGCACGGAGGGCTAGTCATCAGCATTTGTAGCCCTCCACGGATCGTGAAACCTCGACGGACCAAGGACTCCTGCTGGAGTCTCTCCAGTTCGGCTTGGACTGCTTCCTCCTCTTCCGTCGACATCTTGCTCATAAGAGCCTCGTCTACTTCCTGCTCGTCAGTTATCTGTTCTAGGCTGGGCCAGTCCTGAACTGACTCTTTGATACTCCACACCTTCCCTCGTCTCGTCCATCAACTTGTCCACCTTCTCCAGTGATACCTCTTTGTGCAGCTGCTTCAGTACCTCGTTGCCGAGCTCCAGACCGTGCATGACTGTCGCTTGAATCTGCGTGAACTCGATGGAGCTAACCTGGGATATCAGCCGGGAGTCAAGTCAGCCGAAGCAACCGAGGTGGCTTGCCAGCTCTTGCAGAGTCTGCAGTTGAGAGTCGGTCTTGAGCAGCAACGATTCCTGGTATTTCTTCTGTCGCAATGCGGTCAGAGCTCTCCGCTGCCGTCAGCCTAAGCAGGTACTGCGGGCTCCGGTGAGATGCACCTTGTTGCCCTCCTTGAGCGCTTGCTTGGCGATTTCCTGCTCCTTGTCCAACACCACTTGTATCTGCCATGAGCAGCTGAATGTCCACAACGCCATTGAGCAGATTGAGGACGGACCCGCTTTTGGTACTGCTTCATCTTATCCCGCTGCAACTTCAGGCTGGGGTCAGCTGTGCCCAGAACATGATGCTGCCGGCTCACTCGAGTACGGCTCGATCATGAGGCGTGATCTTCGGTCCAGGCTGAGCCAAGCCGACTTTGACCAGTGTATCGGACCATAACCCCATTGCTCGTTGCTTGTCTGACGTAGATGGACCAAAGGCGGGTACGATCACAACAACAGCAGCCCGCCGTGCATGCCCACCTACTCGAGTAGCCTGCCTCCACCGGCTTTGGCCTTGGCCGTCCAACGCGACGCGGTCATATCCGCCCGACAGCCCGACTTCTCTCATCCTCCAATTCATTCCCACCATCATCTCGTCTGCCTTGGCGCAGCATGTCCCTGCTCAACCTGAGCGACAGGCTCAAGGCGGCCGTCAACTCGATAGACGCCGCCGGAACGTCGCTGCAGCAACGCGCGCTGGGGCAGAACCAGCATCCTCCTGGAGCCGCTTCTGGATCGCCCACCATTGAATCCACCGCTTCTCGACCTCAGTCACCCAGTGTCGCCAAGGCTGCGTCATCTGCATCTCCCATCGCCAGTCCATCGATTGAAACCGGCTCATCCTCGCATGCCAAGGACAAAGACCATGCAGCGACAGCAACAAGCCCTACGAGGTATACCACCCAGAACAGCTACATGGCGGCCAACGCTTTGGCCGAAGGCGCCCTAACCGGTCTGCGCAAGTCGTTCAACTTTGGTCGCCAATCGCTCGAAGGCGTGCGACCTGGGCCGAGCTCGCCAAAGGCCACCACCGCGGCGATCGTTTCACCGACAACCCAGGCTGCTGCGCAAGAACTGAAGGACATCCAGGCAAGCCCGACAGTCGGTTCCTCTCGACCCGGTTCCCCGGGCAGATTCCTTGCTGCAAGCTTCTCCGTCGGCTCGGATTCCCCAGGCATGGCAGGATCGCCTCGCGCGAAATCGCCCCGACCGAAGTCACCCCAGCCTGGCGGGACGCACAAATCACCGCTGGCAACACACCCGGTTCCTGACCCGGCAGATCCCGCGACATACCCCCTTCCACCTTCGCCGACGATAACTCTGTCGCCATTGCCTCTCAGTCCCGCACTGTATGCGGATCCACTGGGTGCTTCACCTTTATTGCCGCCCGTGGGTGATGAGGTACACGCCGTGCCGCTCGAGTTCCCGGAGCCGCCGGTTGTCGAGGTGGAGGGCCCGAGTCCGGGAGAGAAGGAGACGGTGGATCTGACGGAGCCAGTCCTTACGGTTCCAGATGGGATCGAGGAAGCTGGCAAGGGAAGCACGGCGAAGAAGGTTTCGTACGACACGGGACCCTCAGAGGACGTCAGGAGGTCGGGCGAAAGCGCTCGAGCGGTCAATGGGGAGGATGATACCGCCGTGAAGCTTGCTAAAGCAGAGAAGAGATATGAAGGTGGGCTCGGCATCCACCTCGGAAACGAAGGATCCGGCTGACTCGCAGACCTGTCGACGCGGTTCACGACACTCCTTACGCAGAAGCACAATGCAGACAAGGTATTGAAAGAGCTGACCCCACTTGAAGGAGGTATTGGGGATTCGGAGGCGCTGGAGGGCTGGGTTAGGATGATGAATGGCAAAGTGGAGATGATCACCGAGGAGATGAAGCGCTTGCAGGGCAAGATCACGCGTGAGCCATCCGCGCTCATTGCCAAAAAGTCAACTGACAGCAGTGCAAGAGTCACGCATAGAGGAACTGCGCGATACACATCGACTAGAAGGCTCATCTCAGTCTGAGCTCATCTCAAAGCTACGATCTCAACTCGCCACGGCCGAGAGCACTCTCGCGGCGAAGGCGGCAGACTCGGCTTCGCTGGCGAAGTTGAAGGATGATCTGTCCAAGGCGCAGACGACGGCGAAGGAGGAGGAGGAGAAACGGACCAAGGCGATTTCGCTTCTGAAGACGGTCCGGATGAAGCTCGTCAAGGTGGAAAAGGAGAAGGAGGGGATTGAGAAGGACAGGGCGGAGGAGCGGGCGGAGAGAAGTAGTGCAAGGGAGGAAGTTGAGCGGATCAAGGCGGAGAAGGAGCGAGAGGTGAACAGCTTGCGGAAAGGGTTCGAGCGGGAACTGGCAAGTGTGAAGGAGAGGGCGGAAAAGGATCTGGCGGCGAAGAAGGCAGCGTGGGAGCTCGAGATGATCACAACCAAGGTGCGCGAATGGCCACGGTCGTCGTTGCATGCACACTGACATCAGGCCGCGCACGCGAAGGAACTTTCGGGCAAGACAACCAAAGTGCAGGGCCTCGAGGCGATTGTCAAGGAGTTGAGTCAGACGAACGCAACGCAATTCGAGAACTTGCAGGCGAAGACGGCCGAGTTCGAGTCGGGGAGGAACGAGCTGGAGACGCTTCGAGGCCGCACGAAGGAGCTCGAATTCCAGTTGCGCGAGGCGTTGGAGCGGTGCGCCATTCTGGAGGACAGCTCTGCGCGCCCCTCGTCCAGACGAGATCATCTGGGCATCGGTCGCGCAGCATCCCCATCGCCTAGTCGAGGAGCGGCGTCATCTCCTTCCCCGATGGAAGTGCAGCGATTACTAGCCGAAGCGGAAGCTCGGTCCGAGGCAAAAATATCTGACTTGCGCAACAAGATTTTGTCGCTCGAGGGCGAGCGGAACGACGCCGAGGAGGAATGGGCGGCGAAGTTGAGCGAGCGGGTGAGAGAATTGGAGAAGCTGAGGAGGGTCATTGCGGAGAAGGAGAGCGAGTCGGCGGACAGTCTGCGGTCGAGGAGAGATAAAGAGCGGCTGATCGATGAGGCGGAGGAGGCCCGGAAGGAGGTCGAGCGAGAAATGAAGGCGTTGCGAACAGAGGTGGAAGAGGCCAGAGCGAGCATTTCGCTCGCGGCCGAGGCGGAGGTGAGTCGATGTCAAGAGGTATGGCCTGGCGCCGAGACTGACTCCAGCGCGCTGCACGGGAAGAGCTTGCTGTTCTGCAGGCGCAGGTTTCGAATCTCCAGGGCCAACTGGACGACGCCAAAACGCATTCGGCGAACTTGCGGAACAACAACAAGACGTTGCGGGAGGAGCTGCGCAAGGTACAATCCAGTGTGCAGCTCCTGGAGAAGAGCCGCAATCCGGGTGTCGGATACTGGGCGAGCAACAACTCGTCTTCGAGGACATCTGGCGTGTTGAGCCCGGAACCCGCTCAACCCGGTACGCCAGCGACTCCGAGCGGGTCACGAAAGAGTATGGAGAGCACGCGAACGGGTCAAACAAGCGTTGCGGGCGGAGCAATCGGCTCCGGGACGAGCACACCCGTCACGACTGCCGTTAGCGAAAAACACCAAGCAGAGGAAGAAGTCAACCTTGAAGTGAGCGACGGCCCTACTGACCGTGGCGCGAGCTAATGTCAGTACCTCCGGAACGTGATCTTGCAGTTCCTTGAGAACAAGGAAATGCGACCAAATCTTGTCAGGGTCTTATCGGTCATCCTGCGCTTCACCCCTCAAGAGCTGAGAAGGTTGAACGCAAAGCTATCTGCTTGATCGGCAGCCGCAGAAAATCGGACAAACATCTATGCATATATGATCACATGTGCATCATCATACGCCCCAGCGAAGAGCTAGACTGCTGCAGACCACACTGAGCGAACTGCACGCCATGACGACAGCGCTCCATACAGGCGTAAGGCGGATACCGCCCGCGGCGTAGAAGACTCCGGCGGCGAAGGGCAGGCAGACGATGTTGAACAGGCATGCCCAGCCGAGGTTGAGCTTCTGCCGGCGCGTGATCTTGCGCGAGCTACGGATGAGCGTGGGCAGGGCGGCGAGGGACGACGAGAGGAGGACAAAGTCTGAGCCAGCGAGAGTGGCTTGAGAGCCATGGCCCATCGCGACCGATACGTCCGCCGCAGCGAGCGCGACCGAGTCGTTCAGCCCATCGCCGACGAACATGACCCGTTTAGGCTTGTTCGCCCGCGAGGCACCCATGCGCTTGGCGAAAGGCAAGCCCGCAAGCTTGCCACGGAGCCACGGTGAACCGGCAGAGGCTGTCTCGGCCTGAAGCGAGCGAATGACGTCCGCCTTTCCTTCGGGTCCGACGCCGGCGATGACGTCCTTGGCCTCGATCCCGACCATCTTGCCCACCGCTTGGGCAGTCGCGACGTTGTCCCCTGACAACATCTTCACCTCGAGCCCGAGCTTGCGGAGCACACTGAGCGCTGCCGGCGTCGTCTGTCGAGGAGGATCGGAAAGGGCGTAGGCAGAGACCAGGTGGTAAGGCATCTCAGGCGCTGATTCCGGGCGGAGTGCAACAAGCACCACCGATTTGGCTTCCGCCGACCACCCTTTGATGGTCTCTTTTTGCTCGGTCGACAGCTCGATGCCATTGTCCGTCATGAGAGCAACGTTCCCGACGAGAACGCCGAAAGCCCGGTCGTTGACTGAGGCCTTGCTCCGTAGCCCTCGACCCGCGACTTCCTGGGTGTCGAGCACATCGGCCTGCCTAGACGAGATGCCAAATTGTTCGAGATACGTCACGATACCCCGCGCGAGCGGGTGAGTCGAACCATTCTCCACCTCCTGCACGATGCTGCCGACCACTTCTTCGCCCTTCTCCCCCACGTACTCGGATCCGAACCAGCGCGTGTCGGTTACGCTCGATTTGCCTTCGGTCAATGTCCCCGTCTTGTCCAGTACGACCACATCGACCTGCGTTGCGCCCAGGAACGCTTCTCCACCCGTCGCCGCGAGGACGCCCTCCTTCGCTACGAGTCCGGTTCCAACAGCGTTCGCGCAAGGTACAGCAAGCCCAATACCGCATGGACAGGCAACGACTAGCGTGGCGATGGCAAACTCGATCGCGAAGAAGTACGTCCCGCCGCCTTTGCCGTCGTGTTCGCCAGCGAGTACGCCCGTGCCAGCCAGGATGATCCAGATAGCCAGCACGGCCAGCGCCAGGTAGATTATGGTTGGCACGAACACGCCCGTGAGCCGTTCAGCGAGCTTTTCGATGGGTGCCTTGTGTCCGCTTGCATCCGACACGGCTCGCATGATCTTCTCCAACATCGTCTCGCCCGAGGTGGTCGTGATCGATACTGTCACCGCGCCCGAGAGGTTGGTCGTTCCCGTGAAGACGTCGTCCCCTGGTCCTTTCTTGATGGGCTTTGACTCGCCCGTAAGGGAGCTCTCGTCGAAAGTCGTCTGCCCACTCACAATGACACCGTCAGTCGGCGGCAACGATCCGGGCGGAACGAGAATGAGGTCGCCTTTCTCGAGATGCTCCACCGGGACGGAGCGAGTCGAGGTGGATGACGAACCTGGCTCCTCGGATGATGTCGATGAAGTTACCATATGCAGTCCCAACTCCTTGCTGTTCTCGACCAGGAGGGCGGTCTCGGGACGTAGCTGGCCGAGCAGTGACACCGCATCGGTCGTCCGAGATTTGGCGTAGGCTTCGAGCACCCGGCCGAGCAGTATGAACATGATGAGGAAGACACAGCTGTCGAAGTAGCTCCCCACACTTGAGAGACCTGGCGATGTGACATCGATGATGAGCATGGCAAGCGAGGCAAAGTAGGACACTGTCGTTGACAATACCACGAGAAGGTCTGACAGTCAGCTTTGACCCCCTCGAACAAGTGGTCAAACACTCACCCATGCTGCCGAAGTTGAAGAACGATCGCCAGCCAAAAGATGCGGTCGATGGGCTTCGCTTGCCCGGTCGACGAAGAACCCAAGCCGATAGCCGGCGGAAATGAGGTCGCATTGAGGCAAATGCTCGTTGATAGAACAGCCTGAAGTAAGTTCGTGTACGTTTGTAGAAAAGCACGACCTACCTGCCGACACCAAACTGCACCACCGTTGCAATGGGCCAAACGACCACCGTGCCGAGTTCGGCCGCTCCCCAAATCGGTCTCATCCATACCATCCGGAAGTAGTGATCGGACGGCAGAAGAGCCATGCCGACGATCGCACTGGTATCAGCACCGCATGGCCATTCGAAGGGAATTTAGCTCACATTATAAAGGTCGGGATAGTCAGGATGAACGCCACGATCCAATGGACGAGCAAAATCCGAACTTCGTGCTTCTGTATATCCCTGCTCCGGTCGCCCAGCGAAGTTTCCTTGAGCACGGCGGCCTCGAACTCGGGACTGACGCTGGACAGGCCCGCAAGGATGTCGCGAATTGTGAAGGGGGCCCGAGGCGTGTAAGTGATGTCGGTTGTGTGATTCGCGGTCGAGAACGGAGTGAAGGCTAAATCAAGCGAGTCGAGGTACGCGTTGAGTCTGGTGATACAGTGCTGGCAGTATATTCCGTGCACGATCACTCTGACTCGCCGCTGTGTGGTGGTCGACTGCGAGACCGATTCCGACGAAGCTGTCGTCGCGCCGTAACCGATGTCCTCGATCATCTCGCATATGGCTGATGGCGACAGTGCGCTGGAATGCTTGATCGTCGCTTTGTTCCCAAGCACATCGACAGATACAGTGTCAATGCCTACCACCCCATTCAAGGCCTTGTAGACCGCAGATGAGCAAGACGAGCAGGTCATGCCCTCGATTGATATCACAGTCCGGAGCATCTCCTCCGCTCTGCCTTTGCCCTTCTCGAGAGACGCAGGCCGCGACTCTATCACCTCCGCTTCGAAGCCCGCGTCCTCAACCGCTTCTTTGACGGCGTCACTGGACAGCGAGGCTAGGTGCCGGACGATCCCGGACGACGAGAGCAGGTTGATATCGACGGAGAGGACCGCAGGGTCAGAACGCAGCGTTGTGCCGATCGATTGGGTGCAGGACGCGCAGGTCATGCCCGCAATCGACAAAGTGGTCTGAATGACCTCGTCATTGTCCAGCTCTTCGTCTTGACGGTCATGAGGGCGGCCTTCGCGACAGGCCTCACAATGCGCAAGGTGTAACTCCCGCCGCCGTTCTTCTCGCTCCTTCTCGGTTCTCTCCTTCTTCTTCGCCGAGCGGAGATGTTCACCGGCCCATTCAAGCAGCCCTCGACGCTTGACGGTCGGCATCATCGAGGATGTGTCGGCGCCGGGCGATTCGACGATGAATCCGCCCTCTCTCCTGAGCATGTTCGCCGCCTTGTCCACGACATGATCCGGTTTTCTCGCGCTCGATCCCGGTGAATCCGGATTGAGCGTGAATGTGACGGTGTGCAGCAAAAGCGAGACGTTCAGGTTTGAGATAGGGCGAAGTGGCGCGAGAAGGTTGGTGATCGTTTCTACGCAGGACGGGCAGTGCATGTTGGGGATGAGGAGGGTGATCGTGGGTGTGTGGGTTGGCAGCGACATGGCGGCAGATGAATCTGAGACGGATGATGGTGGCGATGGATAAGAGCGGGACGATCACTTCGGATGGATGGGTGCTTATACATCCACATGACCAAAAGTGTGCATGGAATATGAGGCAGCGCGGGAATTGCGCGAAGACGCAAGAATGGAGCGAGCAAGAAGGGAGAAGATGAGTCACTTGGATTGGCTCGCACAACTCGCTCATCCGCACGGCCGAGGGCCCCCGTAGTCACAGCGGACATCGCCGGCACTCTAGGCCCTTTCCCGCCCCTGTGTGGGGTGGCGACTAGCCTATGTACCACAGTTTACCTCTATTGCAGAATATGCACTTGCAGGCAAGCTACTGTTCTCCTCTGTCCTATAGCTATCTGCGTCCTACAACTCTGCCTCCCCAGACTACATGACTGTCAAATGTCTTTCAGTTTGTGCGAAGAAATACACATCGCTTTACTCCTTCTTGGATCTCACCACCAACGTCCATATCGGAGGATCTTCCCCTCGCCGGAGGATGGGGAATTTGCACTCAATGCTGTGGCAGAGTCTGGGTGAATGAATCATTCCGTTCTGGTACGGCTCGTGTCTAATTGAATGGTCCCAGCGACGTGCTGGTGTCGCTTGGCGGAGGAGGAGATGGCAGCCTAAGGCGAATCCTAAGGACCCGGCCACGAGCCCACGAAGACATCTCTGCGCTTTGTAAGGTTTGTTGGTGTCGGACGACGAACGACGATGATTGTATATTAGATGTTCCTCTCTCGGTTACTTTGGCGCACGCTCAACATTTCTTGAAGGCCCATTACAAAGCCTTGCATCGCAGCTGCACTCGGACTTTGATGGTGATCGCCACAAAGTCACCAAGGACAGGTCACTAGGATGAGACTACAAATGCTCATATTGACCTGACACGCGCATCACATTGTCACATCGGCGACTGAAGAGCTGCCCGGCAGGTCTGTATGTTTGAGCTTGCACTTGATTTTGGGCGGTGGAAGGCGTCTCTAACGGCAAAGTTGATGCTCCGGCGTTGTGTTGCTGTTGCCCTTGGCTACGACTGTCGTCCTCGGGGCGGGAACCATGCTCGTCCATGCGAGAGATGCCAGTCAGATACTATGATAATACTCGGAGAGAGCTCTCCTCTCCAGTCACGACATGTACCATCAGCTCGCCCTGGCTCCCTATAAAGCTCTTGAATCACCCCATCATATCCCGTGACCTCTGAAGGTATGCACCTCTGAGAGCTGCACCGTAGCATAGGAGCCGGGTTGTGACTGTTCGGCAAACGGAGGATCCCGGAAGGGGAATCCGGTGAGCGGGCGAGTGGCGTATCCAATATATCGTGGCCGTTCCAACTATGTGATCGACAACAAAGACGAGGACCCGTGGATCGGTCCTCTAATCGAGCACGCCTCCTCCAACAATGCGAACGAGGCGCCATTGACCGTTATTGGCGGTACATGCGCTCTTCACCCACGAGACATGGTGACGCCCTCGACTCGAGACGTGCAGAGCTCACAACCGTAAATGTGTGGACAACATCCGGCGCCGCGTGTGGCGCTCTGCATCTGATTCATCGCTAACCTACTCATCAGGGGTACGACAACCTACAATGCATAGGTACCGCTATCAGCAGCGATCCTTCTTCGCATTGAGACAGACATTGATAGGCGGACATGCGGACATAGCCGCTGAAGCACGCGATCAGCCCCTCGAATTACGCAATGCGGCAAGAAAAGTGTGCGATCGCGTGAAACCGCGCTAGCAGGACCCTGAATGTATGGACGTGGCTGCCTGCGTCAGACGCGTCTGGAAGGATTGACTTGATCTCGTCAGCGCAGGAGGCTGTCGGCGTCAAAGGCTTGAACTGTGTTGATGGTCAAGCTCCGGCAAATGACATGGAGGCGGTCCTCCATATCTACGGGTGTGACCACATGCAGAGGGCTGTGACGCATTGGTTCCAGTCGATAATCACGGGGCCTTGCGAAACCGTGTACGGCGATACTTTGGCCACGGTCCACTTGAAACGGCTGCGCGCGCAGTGCAGATCGCTCACGCGACGCGCCGGAATCGGACGATCCTTGTGTCAAGACCATCCGCAGCAGAAGAGAGCCCTAACGCCGTTACGGCTAAAACGCGAGTCAGCCGTGCCCCAATCCGTGGTCGTTTTGTCCTTCCGTGTCGTATGCAGCGTGTGTCCCATGGATCCCATTAGACGCACAGGCACGCACGCACGAGAGACTCGAGGCCAGGTTATTTCCAGGTGCCAAGCGTGCTGCGCCGGTTTCCAGGGTTGTCCCAGTGCGCGTCTGTTCGTTTCGTGTTTGAATCTCAGGGTCGTTAATGGTTGGCCCAAACCGCCCCCGTGGCGTGCTGCTGCCAAACCCGGCACTTTCCCTCGTCACATTTTGGCAGTTGGCAGCGACCCTGATCGTCTCAAGAGTGCGCTCTCGTACGCCTGCAAAGCCAGCGGTTGTCCCATAGGTTGTGCGACGAGGTAGCTGTAGGATAGGTTATAGCTGCAGGGGCCATCCTTCCTATATACCCTCCACCCGGGTTGTCAGACCGCCCGCACGTAGTGTACTCTCCAATCGACTCTTGCATCGCGGCGGACCGGTTCCCCGTCTCACTTCTTCTCCATTATCGACAACTCGACCCGACCCACCTCTCCCGCATTGTCCCGGTACCTTTCGACTCTCGCTCGACACTCATTCGGCTCGATACAACTCCTCTGAGAGGTGCACAATCGACCACCCCACGCTCTTTACAGCACCGACACTCGCTCAAACGACATTGACGTACGCATCACGAAACATCTGCCTCGCGCTCGGACATTATCGAAACCGGCCCATCAGAACTAGACGCCTGGATATCCTGTCCGAATACGAGCAGCTCGTTCGTCACACAGGCTAAAACAAGCCCAAATTCGACGAGACATCCCCTTTGCCCGGAAGAGACACTGTGAGATCGACCAGACTGGACAGGCACCGCGTGGGTAGAAGGGTGAGTTGGTTGGTTGAACGGATCCCCCTTCGGGCAAGGCGTACGCACACCGACGCACATCGTTTGATGGGCGTTCAAGGGAGGGTTGAGTTGGTTGATCGTGTTTCATCCATCCCCCAACGCCTCGGCCTCTTTTCGCTCCAGTCCCCTCAAATACACCGCCAACGCCGTTTGCCCACCGCGTCGACGTTGCCCCATCCTCCTCTTGACCCCGAGTCCACCCGGTGCAGAGCATCACGACTCGATCAACGCGACACAACGCGTCTCCTTCACCTTGACCACGCAGATGATATAATACCCACCCCCCCGGCGTCGTGATATTCTCAGTCTGATAGCCCCGCGTTTGCAGCGCTGATCACTGCAACAGTCCAGGCGACAACCAACCTCAAACCTACATCGTAGCACCGCTCCTTTGTCCTCGACTCTCCTTACGCCCCTCTTTCCTCACGCTCGACCCATCCAAAGGATCGTCGTCATTGCCCCTGTTCCACTGGAGCGTCGAACATACCTCGACAGCGTACACTCTCAACACATTTCACGGTTCTGTGAACCATAAGGACCGACTGTCCTACTCCCGAGCTGGCCTCGTAAACTCAACACACCTCGAACATGGCTCAAACTCTCTTCGCCCCGGCCGCTTCGGTCATCTCGCCCAGCATGCCCTCATCGCCGGACCCAACGCCGCTCCGCCTACTCGCCTTCAGCGTCGCCGAGGCGGCCTTGCAGTCCGACCCGAACTCGCCATCGCTTGCCCTGCAATCGGCCATGGACGGAGACTGGGTCGGTTCCTGGTCACAGACTCAGACGGCTACGGCCAGACCCCGGGTGACCGTTCAGCGACAAGGCCGACTCTGGGACGTCGTGGAGCGCGCCAAAGAACGCAAAGACCGCGGCCAAGGTGAGTTGAGTTCGCGTTCCTGCCCAGGCCGTCGCTGATTTCAGCCTCGCCGCGCAGCCTTAACGAACCGTTGCCGCCTTCTCCACCCATCTCCCCGGCGTCGTATAACTTTGTGCTACCCCCTCGTTCACCTCTGGCCGCGTCGATCGCGGCCAAGCAGGCCAAACCCCGCCTGAACCTTGCAGCCCGCCCTTTCCCGCTTTACACTCGCTCCGCGGAACCCAGCCCCGTCAAGTCGACCTTTTCTGGTCTCGACCAGACAGTCCCTCCGCCCGAGTTTATGCCGCGCTTCGACAAGGGAGACACCGCCTACGCCCCTTCGCAGCGTCTGCGCGATCAGGCGACCTCGCCGGTCCAGCCCATCTCGCGCCACACCGCTCGACTGCCTTCGCTCAAGCAGATCCAGGCCAAGCTGGGCCAGTCGGGTGGTTCTCACCGACGAAGCGGATCGACGGGGTCCACCCCACTACCTGTCCGCCCGCGACCAGCACAACGATCCGACTCGGACGACTCGGTCGAGCTGATCCGAACGCCCCCGGACGAGTTCCCGCCGTCGCACCCTCGCATTGTTCTTGGTGACTTGTCTCGCCCGCCCACTCCGCCATCACCCACCAACTCGCTCAAGGAGCCTCGCCTTGCTCCATTCCTGCGCGAGCGTACGTCGGGCCGTCTCGCCAACAGCAAGGCTCGACCGGTTTCGATGCCGCCGATGCGAGGCCTTGACATCCTCGCCATGGGTCAGAGCATGGGTTCGATTGCCGCCGCCAAGAAGAACGTGAACTCTACGGCTACCGTACCGCCGCCATCGCCTTCCCGAGCGGTCTGCCTGAACACCCCGCCCAAGCGCGCCATTTCGGTCTTCACGTCTTCGCCTGCCTCGCCCACCGGCTCGTTCCGATCCAGCTCAACGTCGTCGCCCACGTTGTCTGTTCCTACCATCACCTGCACACCAGCTCCGGGAATTCGGGACGACGGAAGCGAGCATGATTCCGAAGAGGAAGAGAACGAGGTTGTCCTATTCGAGGGCGACATCAGCGTGGAACAGGAACGATCCGAGCGAGAAGAACGCGGACGTGCCATGCTCGAGAGGCTGACGCTGCGCCGCCGATCAAACTAGAGGACCGAGCTGGAGCAGTTCTGTAGATGAAGCGCTTGCGCAAGGACAGTATTGATCACCACCATACTTGTGTGAACTAATTCGACAACTACACGACGACGAAGACGGCAACGCGGAGCGGGCTTGTATAATAGCGTTTGCGGAGAGTCATGCATATGTCAACGGACACAAGGGGATGCATGCGTGTCTATTGCTTTCGTGCCATGAGAGCGTCGACGTGTTCGCGTACGCCGTTCTCCCATTCCTCCCAGAAGACGGATGCGACCCATGTGTCCCGGGATGGGCAGTCTCCCCTCTCGCCGGGGCGTCCCGCTATCATCAGCTCGAGATACCAGACCGAGCACAGGGAAGTGGGGGGCATGAAGGTGTACAGGACTCACGCCTCGCACCAACTCGACCTGGGAGCAACACGCGATGCGCCCTCAACGTCCCCTCGTACTTGAACCCCAGCCTCTCAGCCGCCGCCTGCGATTTCGCATGCTTCGAGTTCGTGAACCACTGACAACGCCTCAGCCCCAGACCACCCTGCGACGGGTCATCGAGGATGTGGTGCATGGACAGGCCGGCCGCGTGGCTGAGCACGTGCGAGCGCTGAAACTCTGGCAGGATGATGATCCACGAGAGCTCAGATTGCGAGTCCTGAATGGTCGAGTTGGAGTTGCTGAACGACCCGGCGAATTTGTATTGGCTTTTCGGGGTAAGGTGGGCGTCGGGGCCGGGCGGAGCGGAGTAGATGGCGTAGGAGAGGAAAGACTGAATGATGAGTGGGGGGGGGAGGACGAGCGACAGGGCACGTGGAGTGACGACCTATGACTCACCGGATCACGACGGTTCTTCTCAGCCCAAAGGAGGATATCATCCA
Source organism: Papiliotrema terrestris (assembly GCA_019857685.1). Taxonomy (NCBI): domain Eukaryota; kingdom Fungi; phylum Basidiomycota; class Tremellomycetes; order Tremellales; family Rhynchogastremaceae; genus Papiliotrema; species Papiliotrema terrestris. The sequence goes on from JAHXHD010000581.1 coordinate 27,765, forward strand.
CGCTGCTCACGTTCAGTGGGAGCCAGTCAGCGAGCGAGGGAGTCGCGATCAGTGCGTCTGCCAGCAGCTGAGCATGAAGTGACGGCTGATGTCAATGCCGGCTCTGCGTGCAAGATGATGAAATGTCGCTCACCACGAATGGCCGCAGCTCGACTCGGTCGGACGAGAGCGTCTCGACGGGCCAGTAGAAATGGTGGTCGTACTCCTCTGCCGGAGTGTTGCGATGCTCGTCCGGTGAGATGGTCACCTGTGGTGGCTTGTACGTGTTCAGATGGGTCATGATGTTGCCAGTAGAGTTTGAAGCGACAGGCAACGTCGAGTGAAGACGAGTCCGAACGAGATCTGAGAGATCGACTCGGACGTGCCTATCTATTCTCGTGCGTGGTCAGATACGGCCTCCCCGGCAGCCATCTCGCTTATTTACCGCGGTGAGATGTGGGTTGGATCTCCTCGGTGCGGAACTTTCCCGTCTCAAGATCCACCTCCAGGTCGTCGCTATGATCCATATGCAAAGCACGAGCGAGGGCCACTCTCCCTGACTCCGGTGTGGTCGATGCATGGCAGCGGCTTGACTAACGTGACACAAGCTGCCATGCCGACCTGTTTCATCAGGCCGCAGCTCGCTTACCTCGCCTACCGGCCAAGACCTTATCGCTGGGCTCAGCTCATTGAGCTGTTGCTTCTTGACAATGACTGCAACATGACGTCCCTCATCGATCTCGCCTCCGAGCTCAAGCAGCAAGATTTCGATGGGCTCCCCATCATGTCTGTATCAGTGAAAGAAAGATCGGGCCGTTTTGCTGAGCTTCAGCGACCTGACACATGCTACGTCCTCCGATGAGTCCTTACGCAAAGCCGTCGCCGACGACGTACGAGCGGCCTGCTTGAACGCCGGCTTCTTCTTCGGTACGGGGGAGGGACACTGAGAGTCTGTGTTGTAAGCTGACGTATAGTGAAAAACCACTCTGTGCCGCAGTCCACCGTCGACGGGGCTTTCGAGGCCGCCCGGGCATTCTTCGGCCAGCCGGCGATCGTGAAAGAATCGGTCAGTCCACGAACTCCAAACTTGTCGAGCTCGCAAGCTCCATGAACTAGGAAGTTTGTCTGATCTATAGGTGGACATCTCAAAATCGACCAACTTTCGTGGGTATATGAAGCTGCTGAGCGAGAACAATGACCCGTTCGTTCACGCTAAGTGGTCCTTTCGACGGACGGAACGCTGACACCGCAGGACCCGAGAGGGCGAGATGCACGAAGCCTTCAACATTGGGCTGGACCCATCTTTGGGCTTGGACGCGGGGCAGGACGAGGTGAAACACGGAGAAGGCTTGGTGCACTCCGAGAATCTGTGGCCGGAGTACAGCAGGTGGGAGGGCGCAGAGCGCTTTGTAAGTGTCTTCTTCGACGGCGTTCATCAAGCTCACTCAACAGAGACAGGCCAACCTCGACTATTAGTCCGCCTTCTTCTCTCCTGATCAGCGCTCGCTGATGACAGCACCGCTCTGTTGAAACTTGGGCAATCGCTCTTCCCGCTGTTCGCTCTTGCGCTAGACCTGCCTGAAAACTTCTTCGCCGACAAGGTATGCCACCTGATTGGAGTATGGAGGGACGCTCTCACGCGCAGATCCAGCATCCCGCTGCCATCATGCGCATGCTGCACTACCCTGGTGTCCCGCTCGAGCAGGTCAAGGAGGAGAACCCAGGCATTGGCGCGCATACCGGTTAGCAAACACCCCCTTTTGAGCCGATGAAGTATCGCTCAAACGGCCAGACTTCGAATGTTTCACTATCCTTGCGCAAGGTGGTCCTGGTTTGCAAGTGAGGAACCGTAAAGGCGACTGTGAGTGCAATGGGGAGGGCAAAGGTTCTTGTCACTCACGGCAGGGCTCGATGCCCCGATCATCCCTGGCACCTTCGTCATCAACATTGGCGATCAGTTCGCTCGCTGGACCAGTAAGTTACTGCGAGCAAAAGGAGTTCCGGCATGACCTTATCCTGACGCTCAGACGACATCTTTGTGTCCACTCCGCACCGCGTCCTGCCACCGCAGACAGAACGATACTCGATTCCATTCTTCTTTGGCTGCGATCATGACGTCCCGCTCATACCGCCGGCGACGTGCGTGTCTGAGGACCGACCTAACAAGTACGAGACGATGACGGCTGGAGCATACGTTCATATGCGTCTGAGCGCAACGTATGGCGCCAAGGCGCATTGAGCGAAGCTAGACCTAGCATGATCGCCTATTCGTAACATGAGCCATCGTGCAATGTGCATATGCCACGCAGCCCTGGTAACGTGGGAACAAATACCCCTCGAGCCCAGGCCTAGTACATGACGTGGTCAAGAACGGAGGGGCAGCTGGCAATCCCTGGGCATTCTGCACGAGACCATCCCACCGTTTGGGACATGTTGCGCGCATTCTACCTTTGGCACCCGGGTCTCTTGCTTTTTAGCTTACATCCGACATACAGCTTAACCTTCCATCAGGAGCTCAACAACGCCGCGTCGTTGGTTGCTCAGGATGAAACGCTTCTGCGGACGCCACATTTTCGGACAATGCCGCTCAAACATGAAACTCGGCCCTGATCGACCCTTCCCTGCGCCTTTCGCGTCTCGAGAAGTCTTGCAACGTGCGTCCCACTTGTCACCTCGCTCCGGCGGCCATAGGCACTGACTCCACCAGGCATAGTTCGCATTCGAGGTGCATGGAGGATCTCCCTGGCGGCGAGTGCTGCCCACCGCGGAGACGGCAGCGGTCAAAGCGGAACCCTCTACGTTTCAGGTGCGACATTCTCTTTTGAATGACGACTGTAGAATCCCGCGATCCGGTGCCATGTGGTGAAACGATCGCACATTTGGTATGAGCTGTCTTCGATGACCACACCGGCGCCGCGGGCAAGGGATTACGCTCTAGGCCAGTGAAGATGGTGAAACTTGTACAGACGGTTATTCGCCAATTCGACCCCTTCCGCCTTCGCTTTGGCCCACATCCTGCCCCTTCCGATTCAGCCAGCCTGCGTTGAGTCCCCTTGCTCCCTCCAGCCTCACCGACTCCACGCGCTCATGCACTGCTCCACCTCAAGCCGAGATCAACAGGTACCATCAATCACGAAACGCGCACAGACTCGTCGGCCCTCTCCGGAGGGTTTCACCTGGCCAAGGACACAAGCGTTTGCCCTCTCACCCTCCTCTGCTTCTTTGCTAGCCTCCACCGTCTCTTCTGGGGATAGCAAATGAACGAAGACATTGTTGTGTCTGATCCCTGCCTAGCGTGGTCTGGACCATCGGCAACCTGAGGGGAAGCCTTCGAACCTTCATTGTCCTTTCTCGATGCAACGCAGCGCCTCGGACCCCGCAGAATCGGAACCAGAGAGCGGGCACTCCTCGCGCTTGTCCTGGACTACATTATACCCATCACCTATACATGCCCTGGCAGACTGTTACCGCTCGCTGACATTGCTGTATCCACCTATATCACCTTGGCCCTGCTGGCTTGAACCTCTGTTCGAGTATCACTTGAGCCTTCCGCTCACTTACGTTCCTTTAGACTGGAGGCCAACCCGCTGTAGCACAAGCAGTTACCCCTCCCGACCTTCACTGCCTCCACGACACGATGAGGTTCACCACCCTTGCGTCTGCTTTCCTTCTCTCCTTCGCCCTTGCCGCCCCCACTCCCACTCGGAACGACAATTTCAGTCCCCGTTCCGGCCTCGGTCTGGACTTCGACAGCTATCTCGAGCGTAGAAGTGGGGGCTGGCGGCATCTCGAGGCGAGACAGAGCCCTCGACCTAGCCCCGTCCCTCCCAGCGCGAGTGCAAGCGGACACGTCCAGCGGGTGGTGAGCTGCCAAGACCGGAACGTAGGATTCGTCGTAGACTGACGTGCAGGAAAAGAAGGCCCCAGTCATCGCCGACCTCCCGCTCGGCTCGAGAAACGACCTCGCCCGGTGTCCGTCGGGGATGATGGCATGCCCGGTCGGCGCGAGGACCGTAGGCCAGATTACCCCAAATACGGAATGGGAGTGGTGAGTCGCGCGCACCGGGTCCGTGACGTTGCTGATGTACAGCGTGTCCCCAGATGAAGACCTCTACTCCTGTGGAGGATGCTCTACTCTGGGTACCGGGCAAGACTGTACCGTCATCCCGTCCGTCCTCTCTGTGTCGTGCAACGTTGGCGCCTGCCAAGGTGAGGACTTCAGCTCCTGGTCGGGTTCAGTGCTGACGTTCAGTACACACCTGTGAGGTTGGCTTCCTCCCCTCTGCCGAAGGCTCATCATGCGTGCCCAACTTCATCCAGCAGTCGTAGAGGCGTACAACCCGTCGTAACACGACCTCTGAGATGGCACCAATGACATAGACATGAACGACCCCCCCCAGGTCCAATCTTACGGACTTTCTGATCCCTCTCCCCGACGCTTATAAGCGAGACTCTCCGGACGGTCCTTCCTCCCCTCGACGCTGCGATGTTATAATATGTATCTAGGTTCGCTTTACCAGTCGGCCACGCATATGTTTCTGCCTTTGAGCCGTATGTCTCGCTTTCAGCGTCGATCGTCTGGCCGCAGAAAGCCGAACCGATTCGGTTATTATGCCAGCCGGACGCATCATCCAGTCGCGCCTTCAGCCTTTTACTCCTTCGACCATTCCCTGCGCTCATGAGTGTAGATCTGATAACAGAACGACTAAAGCCGTATGGCGCGTGCGACGTTGGCTCAAGCACCCACCTATGTTTCAATGCTGACGCGCAGGTCGCCGATGCCCTGCTTCGACTGGGGGTCGCGGGCGGGGGATTTATACCTGGAGTGACCCTACGCACCGGCAGCTCCGAGACCAAGCTCATCGGTCGAGCTTACACTGTACGCTTTGACAAGAAGCCGGAGGAAGGACGAGGCATCAAGAAGACATCCGAGGGGCACTACGTGTGTCATGCGGCTGCACGGCTCCCTGATACCCACGCCTTGGGCTCACAACCAGATTGACCGCGTCCCGCCAAACACCATCCTCGTCTCCTCCGCTCCTTCAGATGTGTCCCAAGCAATCCTGGGCGGCCTGATGGCCCTACGTCTCCGCAAGATCGGCGCACTCGGCGCAATCATCGACGGCCGAGTACGTGATCTCGCGGAGCTGCGTCAAGTGGGGCTGCCCGTCTTCTCACGGGGAGTGGGCATCTCGGCGGCTACGGCGGTGGTGTACCCTTCTGAACTCGACGTGGCGGTCCAAATATGTCTACCTGATGGTGGCAGTATCACAGTGCAGCCAGGACAGATTATCGTGGGGGATGAGAATGGCGTAGCGGTCATACCGAGTCACTTGGAGGAAGAAGTCGTTGAGCTGCTGCCGAAGCTGCTAGAGCAGGACGATGAGGTCAGGAGGGCACTAGAAGAGGGCAGGACCGCAGGGGAGGCGTTCAAACTGAGAAACTTGTGATCAAGGGATACAGTTGTGCATGCGAACCAGCTTCCAGAACACAGCGCATCTCCGCCCAACTACGGCAGGTGTTTACCTCCCCGGGTGGCCTTGGCAACCTCCGATTGCGCCTCGTTCTTGAGGTATCTGTGATTAGCCTCGTCGTGGTGCCTCGGCGCCTTTGTGTCACGCACCTAGCGAGGAGCTCTTCGTAGTACTGGTCTTCCGAGCTCGTCTTCTTCAGCGACTCGCGGTCTGGCGTCAGCCCCCATGCCCCCAAAACCCCTGGGCCCGCTCACCGAGCAGCTGGTCCTTGTACGCCAACCACTTGTCCCCCACCTGGCTGTGATCGAGCCCTCTGCACTTCTCCAGGTTGTAGAACCGCCGCACGAACGGCGCGAGAGACATGTCCACCGCTGTCCACTTCTCTCCGGCGAAGTATGGCCCTTTGACCCGTTCCGCTAGCAACCTCAGTCCGCTGTACAAGTCTTCTCGCGCTTTCGCCTGATCCTCTGAGTCCTGGTACTGCTGTAGGGAGAAGTAGTGCGGGATGATCTTCTGCTCGGTCAGCTACAGTCTCCCGGCATAGCGTGGGCCGTTTGGGCGAACGCGGACCGCAGCACGACTCGCCTTTGTGATGTGCTGGATGTTCAACCTCGCCCAGTTCTTCTCAAACGTATCGGAGGGGAAAACGGATCTGCGGTCAGCATGGAACAAGCAGTGCCGTGGAGTAGGAGCTCACGGGTGCTCAGGTGAGTCCGGGTACAGATCCTCCAGGTACTCGACCAAGACATCGCTCTCGTACAGCGATCCTTTCCCCTTGTGCTCAAGGGCTGGGACAAGGCCAAGCGGGTTGACCTTGAGAAAGTCCTCGCCTTTCTTGTACGGCTATGCTTCAGCACACAGCCAACTTCCCAGATATGATTGCGCTCACGTTGACTTCATGGTACTGGTAAGGGATTTTGCGTTCCTCGAGCGTCATCCACGTTCGCTACCGTTAACCGCTGCGGCAAGGTCGAAGTAGCGCTTACTTGGTTGAAGGGGCAGAACTTGCATCAGTTCAGGCTTCGAGTCTCTAAGGGCCAGCTCACCCAAGCGCTCCACAATACAATGTCCTGCTCGTCTTGGTGTGCGTCTACCGTCTGCTTTGCGAGTCCCGTCGCGACGGGGTGGACCTTTTCATCCGGGTGCGGCATTGTTGTAGCGATAAGGACTTGTTTGTTGTGCAGTGTTGAATCGATCCCGATAAGCTTGGATGCATACGATGCTCTTGACGCTTTCTGTGCGATGCGCGGATCTACGATGATGTGCTCATGTGCTAAATACGGCTGATCACGTCGTCCGGATAGGCCGGAAGGGAAGGCCTCCACCTCGGATGACGTATTGCTTCTACTGCAATGGCGTCTGTGTCTATGTCACGCGCTCACCACGCGATCTCGCAGCCTACAGCGATATGATCGCTCGCGCAGATGCCCTTCCTTGGCAACCCCTCTCCCAGCTGCTCTGCGGTGCCCGGCCGGAGGAGCTGCGTCACTTGTATTGAGGGCGAGGGGAGGAGGAGCAGGTAGTCTGCTTGTCAGCATGGACTCACAACGCGTCAATGTGCTGGACCCACCAAGGGTAAGCTTGAACAGCGGGGTGTAGCAGGTATAAGCCGGCTCGTTCTGCCCTGTCAGACCGCTCGGTACGGCGGAACCTTCGAAAGACCGCGCGAAGCCGTCTCTTCGGGCGAATGTTGCCTCGCCTCCTTGAGCCCACTTCTCCGCCGTGTATGCACTTTGCAAGCCTTGATCAGGCAAGAGCTTAGTGGCCAGCTCAACCAACGTGTCGAGCTCGGGGATCCCATCCGCAGGTATAGGTGATCGGGTACCAGCAACGGACCGCTCGTCCGTATCAGGGAGTTCGCCTTCTCCTTCGCCCTCAGCGTCCTCCTTCTCTTCCGCTTCGGCAACGGGCGTAGCGGTGCCGGTCCCCGAATTCGACGGCGCCGCAGACTCCAATGTTGAGTCTGGGTTCAGGGCGTAGTGCGCATCCAGGGATTTATGCACGAAGCGGGAGTTGACGACGTCCTTGGCTATCAATGATGGTAGGGAGGAATGTGGATTTGTAAGGAGCTGGTATGTCGCTTCATCAGGCTGGGTGTTGAAATCTGCCGTTAGCCATCGGCTTCGTTGGCCCGATAGTTGTGCGCACCACCCGTCATAACCGCCGGCCAATCCTCGCATGAGTGCTCCTTCCTGAACGAGATCAAATTCTTGAGCAAGATGATGACCTGGCGGACCCGCTCATATGCAAACTTGGGGTGCCAGAACCTGCCGTCAGCTTCGAATCGAGAACAGAGCTTCGCCGCAGGAGACTCACAGATGCGTTGTAGACACCAAGATCCCCTCGCCCTCCTTCGTCAGATCCTCCAGCGCAACCAACACCGCAACATTCTTCGTCTTCCGACTCCCGCCTCTGCGTCGGCGCTTCTCTTCTACGCTCTCTTCTCCCCTGCTCCCGACACCATCCTCGGACGGGTGTATGTCCTCCTCATCCAGGTATATGGCCTTGAATGCCCGGACGCGATATCGTGCCTTCCGATATAAGACTACCAGCCCATGTAGCTTTCCGTGCCCTTTTGTCTCGATGTATGAGTGGTCTGGAAGGGCGGGGAGGAAGTCCTTGAGCCGATCACATTCCTGCCGTCGGCATCATCGATTGATCAAGCGTTCTGGCCAACGCACCTGGAAACACAATATGTCCGCGTTGGAATAGTACTCCAGCTCGGCCAAGATCATAGACTTTCTATCGCCCCATCTCAAGCAATCCGAGCCCGGAAAGAGCTCTCGTCCTAGCCTGTAAGCAATCGTCGCTCCAGCAAGGATGAGCTACTCACGAACAAGCGTCTGCGCTAGGAGCTACCGTCAGCCCGTCCGTGATACAGCTTGGTGAACGCCGACAACGCACATTCCAGGTGATGATCTTCGCACGTCGAGACCCCGCAGAAGAGGACGATGGTGTACTGATCCAATCGCGGTGCAGAAACCGGCGCTTCTCGATTTCCTCGGGCGATAGCGTTTGCTGCGTCCCGGCGGCTGGAGCGAGCTTGCTCGCTTCGGCTTTGGCCAGCTTGGCTGCTTTCCGCGCTGCTTGAAGCTCCAGCTGAGCAGCGGTCAGTTGATAGGGCATCGCCGGTAGAGGAAGGGATCGAGAGGCCAGACGTCGAAAAGCAAGATAGTAGTTGGAACCGAACCGACGAGCATCACTTCGGCGATCCTCAGGGTCTGTCGGACGTAGCTTCCGAGTCAGATCGGATCCGGGCATAGGATTCTCGATGCAAGTCAATCACCATTGTCTCCTTACCAGATTCGACCTCTGCAGCTTGCCCGAAGACATGCCCAAAGAAGAGAGCAGATGAGCTGAGAACAAAAGAGCTATATGTATCCTGTCGAGGCTGGGCGAGGCTTCTCAACCATCACGTCCAGGATCGGCGGCGATGAAGCTAAAAGGCTGGCACTGAGGCAGCGGCATGTGCGGATCCTGGTCCGCAGGTCGAGCCGATAGCTCGCTTGATAAAATGCCAGCTGCCCGGCACTCGGCCGCATATAGGCTAAGTGGTGAGAATGGCCTTTTGGTGACTACAACATCTCAGGCGCCTCCGGCTCCGCTCGTTGTTGTCCGTCGTCAGCTTCTCGGTGGCACTTAATCGATATGGGCAGTGAGCAGCTCGTAGATGTTCGGCTCTTCCGCTGATGTAATCGCCTCGTACTGGATGAGCGAGTCGTATGTGGAAAGAACCTCTCGAGGGGTCATCGGCAAGTACCAGAATATCAGCCATCGTGTGGTACTGCGAGATCAGCCCGCCCCTCAAACAAGGTACAGCTGTAAGAGACTCATCCTTCGTGCAAGATGTCTGAGGGTAGTTCCCGTAGTACGTGATTCTTGATGAGCGAAGGTAGCCTTCGTGGAGCTCGAGAGCGGGATGCTTCCGCTCATCGATTTACCATCGCTCGGACGCCTTGTCCGCCTTGATCAGGTTTCCGACCTACTTGGGGTCCTACGTGCTTAGCCCATTGTACACTGAGAGTCAGAGACCCGTGACGACCCATCAAGTGCCTGCCGCTGAAACCGAGGCGAGCTTGCCCGAGAGGCCGGTCTAGTGATCGGTCGTCATGTCGATCGAATCTTATTGTCGTGCACCGAGCGTGCTACATATTGAACTCGGCAAGCCGGACGGTCGCCAATAATGTCGCAGCAAGAGTCCCCTCTTGCAATGCACAGGGCTCGAGCGACCGCTATGCATGCGCTGAACAGTCGCGGGACCAGCGAAAAGACGTCACACTATACGGACCGGTACATTCCGCTGCACGCCACAGAGCCTTGCTCACTGCATGCTCAGGACCTCTTGTAACATCGCCTCAAGCTCCTCAACCGTCGTCTCGGTCCACCTCACACCTTGAGTCCGATGAAGCTTGCAGACCCTCGAACCGCCCTCGATTATGACCTTGAACGGGAAGTCCCAATCTCCAACACGGATCGTTCCACCCTCCGCAGTCTCTCGGAAGATCATCGCGTCAACCCGCCAGATATCGTGCCCGGCACGAACAAGGCCGCTGCTCATAAGCCGTGTGGGAGAAGCTCCAACGCGAGTGCGCTCACTGTTGCATCGCCCGCCAAATGTCCTTCTGGATGGGGTTTCGGTGGAGGAGAACCTTCATCGTCCCGAATTTTCCGACCTGAATATGGTCCAATACGCCCGCCGCGAATGTCCACACGGCGGCGTGGATGTCGCTTTTCCCGCTGATGAGATTGCCAATAAGGGCGTGGTCTTTCGAGCTGAGTTGATAATCCTGCCGCGCGTTGAGGTGGTTCTGGAGGCGGATCAGAGCCTTGGCGCTTGTTGAGGCTTTGGCGATGTCCTCGGTCTGGTTGCGCGGCGGCTCTGACGGAACTGAGTTTCACCTAATACATCCAAGATCAAGGACGAGCACTCACTCATCTCGTTGCTCTGCCATGCCGGTGGGACAGGGGCAGCAGGCGCCTTGGCATGAGTCAAGTCATCTTTGGCAGTGACAGCGGCCGGTCGTACAATTGAAGCAACAGCCGGAGCAGGAGTAGACGCGGAGGCCGGAGAAGTAGCAGACACCGGAGAGGGGAGGGGGATGCAGAGAGGAGGGCCTTTCTTCGCGAGCGGCTCGCTGGAAGGTCGAGCAGAAAAGGCCGTGGCAGAGTTCGACTGTCTGTCAACTTGCGCCGTACCTCCCATGACCAAGGATTTCCTACGCGCCTGTACGTTCTCCGGCTTGGCCTGAGGCTGCAGCTTCGATGTAGATGGGGGTTGAACCCCGTTGTTCTGTCCGGACGGCGCCCTGCCGACTGGAACACTGACTGTTCGAGGTCGAGACAACGGGGGCGCCATTGCGCGAGCGGAAGCCATCGCGGGTCGAGCTGACGAGGACATAGCGGGGTTACCTGCTCTTTTGAACGGGATGGGCCATGACCAATATATAGTCTGTGCTGGAGACTTCGGATCCTAGTCGTACGGTTCTCACCGCACATCACATGCCAATCGGCCCATTGCGCTCAGACCCCATGTGTGGACGGCGGTGCTGTAGCTGCCGTAGCATCTGTTCTCATGCCTCAAGAGACATGCTGCACGTATGCGAGGGATGGCTCTCCCCATGTGCCATCCAGGTGGAAGATGGAAAGCGATGCAGGGTTCAATGGTGCATTCGAAGTGTGATGAGATGGTGAAGGAAGGCAAGCGGTCAAAGCGTCGCCAATCTGCCTCACCGCCTGTGGCCGGCGCCGGCGACTGCCGGCTTTACACGCCCCTTCGATCTGGTCCGTACTCGCTGCCGCCGGACGCAATGCACACCACAAATCGAGATGCAGAATTCATTGAGTGTATACATGCAGAAGCCGTAATGTCCGATCTAAGCGCCCTTGACGGCCTTGACAGTCTCGACCAAGTCGAATGGCTTCCAGCCGTTCACCTTGATCTCGTTCGGGTAGCTGAACGACCCAGCCTTCCACTTGAGGAAATATCCCGCCCGCACGATCCCAAGACCCTCGGCATGGATGGTCAGATCCTCGTTGAGGTCCGTCTCGGTGTAGTCGTTGACGGCCGGCTTCTTTCCGTTGACCTGTGTGAAGGCATCGACGAGTTGTTGACCCGTGATCCAGTTCTCGACAGCGGACTGGGTCGTTCCTGCCAGAGAGGCCGGGTCGGCAGTAGCAATCTGGGCCAGCGCAGCAGCAAGGTACTCGACCGTGCTATCGTCAGCGACGCCTCGGGCCAGGCGGTTTGGCGGATACTCACGTCAATGGCAGCGCATTCTTGAGCTGTTCCGGGCCAGCGACGACCGTGTTGCTCTTGATGTCGGTCTTGAAGGCGCTATCCAGTGAGCGGTGTGCAAGAAAAGGCAGATCGTCGCTCACCCGAAGGCGAAGAAGTAGGGTGCGAAGATTCCGGCGTGAACGCTGGCGATGGGAACTCCCAGCTCGGCCGCTTTGGCCGAGTACCCGCCGAGTAACCCCGCCAGACCGGCAATCTGGGGGTACGGGAGTCCGTCGAGCTTGGCGCCGAAAGTAGCCGGGACGAAAACAGGCTTCTTGTCCGACTTGGCGAGCGTCTCGATGAGCTTGAGCTGCGAAGCGATGGCGGTGAAGCTGGCCGTGGAGCTGCACCGTCAGAGGTGCGGACCAAACGGCACCAGAGCAAGCTACTCACATGACGAGGTCGATTCCCTTCACTGCCGCGAGCAGCTTGGCCGCGTCCGTCTCGGTCTCAAAGTCGATCGCTCGAGTGTCGACACCCTCGGGAAGCGTGAAGACCGAAAGATCGGAGGCGGGGCGGTGGATCAAGATGAGGCTGATCTTTCCCTCCTTGTGCAGATCGGCCAGGAGCGGGACGAGGGTTTTGCCGACCAGACCGGTGGGCGAGTAGACAGCGACGGTATTGACCATATCGTTTGCCGTTTGCCTTGATCCTGTGGGGTTGTTAGGAGCGACTTTGCTGGGCAGGAGGCGTGTTTGGCAACGAGTTGTTTGGAACCCCCGGTCTCAGACTGCACTCATATAGCATTCCGAGCTCGCTGAGTCGCCGCTGAGCTACGCCGCACATGACTGAGCGGTGTGAGCTTGACAGAGAACGTGCTCGCGATCAGACATTGATTCATGATGACCGACAGACTCGTTCCCAGTGCTGAGTAATCGCCGGCCTTTACGTTACGACAGGATGGCACATGCGACGAACAATTCCAATTTCAAATACGGCTTGGGGCGACCCATGGCAGATCTCGATGCTTTGTAACGCGTGCGAAATCCATTTGATCCATGTGGGCCCGCTTCATTTCGCCAGAGGGCATCGATCGGAAGTCCAGCTGGGCCGTGTCCGCCAAAGGTGCATCGTGAGGCGAGTGTAAAACAACTGAGCATGTACAAACGCAACAAAGACAAGGTGGCCCTACAGATGAAACAGTGACCACACGACTGGCAGAAGTACACCGGCCTAATCCTTCGAATATCCTACACCGTCCCACTCCGGCCGAGTCACGTCTCCCAAGTCTTCGACGATCCTGTACTCGCCGATCTCGCTGCACTGGACGCAACGCCATAGCTTGCCGTCGATCCGAGCTACTTTGGATACAGGGTAGAAGTAGACTTGCTGGTTCGAGTACATCTCCCAGTCGGATCCCGAAGAGCTGTGTGTGAGCATGAATGTGGGCTACCTACAAACGGCATACCTGAACTCGAAGCCATGGTCGTTCTCATGGTATGAATCGCTCGACTCGTAGATCAGGTCAGCCAAGCGCCAGCCTTCAGCTCGCAGGGCCGCTCGAGGTCGGGGCATGAGGATGAAGCGCCAGTCGCCAGAGTCGTCCACCCCTAGACGAGGAATGTTGGTGGTGACCGGCGATGCAGCCTTCTTCGACTTCCTTGGCTCCGGGGCCGAATCATTCGTGGCTCTGGGCGGCTTGTCAAGGAAAGGAGCAGCAGAAGAAGGGGCCGCAGCAGCTGGAAGATGGTTCCCTGAGCCAGTCGACGAAGTGTTCGCGCTGCGAGAGGACGGGAAGAGGTCCAAGCCTGTCCAGGCCCAGTCACTCTCAGGTGCGAGGCCAGACGAGCTGTTCGGCCCCTCCGTGTTGGACTGCTCCGATGGCCAGGCTGTGGACGTAGCGGAGTCATCAGCCGGCAAATCAGTCTCAGCGTCGTAAGCTATCCTTCAGCGTCATCGTGCGCGCGGACGAATACACCTACTAGAGCGCCTGATCTTCCTCCTGGTCTTCTTTGGGCCATGACCGGGAGCAATAGCCTCTTGCGCATCGTGTAGCTGGTCCACCATCTCCTGGGCGTCCGTCCCCGACGGCATTTCCCCCGACGCATCCATCGCGCTCTGGTAGTAATCCTTGTACGACTTGATATCATCGTACAAGTCCTGTCGCGCCGTTTCCTTGTGCACTTCATCTTCGGCGGACATCGAGGGAGGTGGGGGGGAGGGGTAGTAAGTGTGAGGCTGTTGGTGAGAAGCAGGGGGCTCCTCAGAGGGGTCATACTGTGTCGGATCATTGTCGCGCCGCGCCGAGCAGTCGTCCAGCGCTGATTGGAGGGACTGATCGAACTTGTCGTGGGGCGTCGCCTGTGGTGCAGAGCGCTTAAACTGCGTATCAGGCGACGCAAAGCCATGCCACAGAGAGCGGCTCACCCATTCCGGCACGATTCCATGGTTGTAGTAGGCCGCCGCAGCCGCAGCAGCTTGGCTGTCGCGCAAATCCTCAACCTCTCGGTTGGTAGCCCGCTCCCCTTCAGACCGCGGTGCGCTGGCCGCGGCAGCCACTTGTTCTTTCTGCTCCTTTTCTTTCACATTCAGATCCTCCAGATCCGCCTTGAGTCCCTCGATGAGATCCTGGATTGCCACCATCTGGCCCATCATCTCGCTCCTGACGCCCTGAGTCTCAACGCGCCGGTCCCTGGTAGCCATGACCATCTGATCGAATAGCTCCCTCGTCGTCGACTCAAGGTCCTCCTTGGTCAAGTACTCTTTTCCTTGCTCCTTGACCGCCGCCAGTTCCTTCCTCACCGCCTTGGCAGCGGATCTTTCCAATATGCCCGCCAAGTCCGCCTCGAGCATACTGCGCAACCCCTGCGCGAGCGAGTTGTGCACTGCCGGCTGGATGTCTCGGATTTCATCCCGGCACACCCGTCTTACGGCTTGCACCTCGGCGACGATCCTCCTCTCCGCGTCTTCCTGCGCCGCCCTGGCCACATGAGCCGCGTAACGGGACTCGGCGGCCCCCTGGCTGTGGCTGAGTCCGCGACGAAGGAGGCGCGCAGTGAGGTAAGATGTACCGACGAAGGTGGCTCCTGCCGCGGCGCCCAGGGTGGCGACGGTGACGAGGGGATAGCGCGAGGCAAAGGATTGGGCATTGTCAGGGAGCACGTTCTCGATCGTGGAGCGATCGGTTGAAAAAAGCGAATCTTGCGTGTCCTGCAGGAGAAGGGCATCGGCGTAGCCCTGCAGGTATGATCGGCCCGAGGCTGCCGTTAGCGCTTATCTATGCATTGCCTTAGAAGCGCGCAGAGGCGAAGTCAGTCGACGCACTGGCTGCGGCTTGTCGACGGGCATGGATGGGAGGAATGTTCTCGGGCTCGGTCATAATGCTGGTAGTTGCTCGATCGGCATATGAAGGATGCTGCTGGGGTTGGTTGGGATCGGGAGCGGATCGATAAGGCGATTCACACAAGGCGGTGATGAGTGGGAAGCGCATTGTCGTCGCGCGTCGCTGTGCAGCAAGCTTGGCCAACCTGTAGGATGAAAGCCACCTGGCGGTCTGGGCAAGCTTCAATGGATGGAACAAGCTGCCTGTTCCCAGAGCCAAAGCCAAAAGGGCTCGAGACTGCCGCCAGCAGGTGATGGACGAGCTCGTGATGCGGCCCGGCTCGGCGACCGACCGGGTGAGTCATGGGGTGGTCATATCGGCTATCACCGCAACCGTCAGTGGCACAGAATGTCGACTCTCTCTCGGCAATGCTCATGCGGCGTCCGTTCGATTGTCCATGTCCAGAACTACCACAGGAATGGTCCCATCATACGAGATGCATGGCATACACAAGGAATGAACTTCTTGCCGAAGCTACATTACTAAGACTAGACTAGCTAGGCTTCAGCAGTAAAGTGTAAAAAGATTGAGACGAAAACGAAAGTAAGGGCGAGGGCGATGGACGTTACAGTGGAAGCCGGGGAAGAGGGTGATGGGTGGAAGTCAAAGTACCGAAGTTGAGAAGTCCTTGGTATGGCGAGTGGAAACCGCTAAGCGGAAGAAAAACACTCGATGTGTTTCGATGACGCATAGACGACATCGATTGTCCTTGACATTGTACCCGGACGTGATTGACGAGGGGCACTTTTGGGTCGACACAAATGTCGAATGGTGCAGGCGCTTACAGAGACTCAGCGCCTGGCGAGGCTGGCGCGGCAAGCGTGTCGTATGCGGCCAGCTCGGCTTGAGAGAGTCGGCCGGTAGCAACGAGAGCAAGCAGGAATTGTCGCTGGTTGTCCGAAGCCGAGACAAGGGTCTCGATTCGGCCTTCAAGCGTGACAATCTTGTTGGCCTTGTCGTCACGAGCCTTCTTGGCGGCCCAAGCGGCGTCTTGACGCTCACGCTCGACCTGCTCGCCGAGAGCGACGGCGTCGACGACGCGCTCGGGTGCGGTGGTCTTGAGGTGGGCGATGACGTCCTCCCAAGTTGCAAACGACTTGATGTCCTTGGCGGTCATGCCGGTGATGGACTCGGCACGGGCCAGGTGCTTTTGCGGAATGGTCGATTTGGGCGCGGCGGACGCGGGCTTCTTCGTACCCTTGGTGACCGAGGTCGCAGGCGAAGAGGCGGAGTCGTCATCCTCGGCGACGGTAACCGATCGAGCGAGAGGGGAGCCCTTCAGCTTCTTCGTACGCTTCGCCGCCAGCTCAGCGTCAGAATCGACCTTCTTCGGACGTCCTCGTGGCTTCTTCTCAAGCGGCGCAGAGTCGTCGGAGGAGTCCGAGTTCTTCCGCTTGGCACCGGCTCGAGGGGAGATGACGAGGTCGGCGGGGGAGATCGCTTCCAAAGTAGGAGCGGTGGGAGAGGCCCAGCCGAGGCCGGCGGCAGGCGACGCCGTCTCGAGGGGGTTCGAGGCGACCTGCTGACCTTGTGCGACTTGCGGGATTAGGTTGTCCCAGTCAAAGTCTTGCGAGAAGGCGTTCCCAAAGGCAGCCTTCTCGGAAACCGCGCCGGCGTTGACAGTAGCAACGAAGCTGGCAATGGTCGGGTCGGTAGCGATGTTGCCGAAGGGGTTAGGCAGCGTGGTCGGGGCGGCGGTCACGGCGGATGTGCCGAGGAGGTCAGCGAGCGCCTGCTGGAAGGCAAGGTCATTGGCATCGGCTGTAGCGACGCCAAAGACAGACTGCGCTTGGAGGTCCTCCGGGGCGTGCATGATGCCGGCGGGGGAAGAGCCGGAGAAGAGGTTCTGCTCGTGCTCCTCAAAGTCGAGGAACTGCGATTGCTGAGATTCGGTCGACGCAGGGGAGGGAGGTTGAGCACCCTTGGGCGACGCCGAGACACCTCGAGAGTCGAGGGTCTCGTCGATCGCAAACGCGTCGAAATCGACGAACTCGGAACCCGGCGCGAAGTCGGGCTGTTGAGCGCCGAAGAATGTGTTGAACATGTCGTTGTCAAAAACGGACATATCAAGAGACATTTCCATGGAGAAGTCGAGAGAGGGAAAGTCGGACGAGTTTGGTGAGTTCGCTAATGCGAGTTGACGAGCGTCTGTCGTCTTTTGGCTGGTCGGCGGTAGAGATTCGCTGTCGTTGACAGGAGACGTCTGGTGAGTAGACGTGGGCGGAGTTGGTAGAATGCTTGGGATAGTTGCAAGTAGACTGCGGATCAGCCAACATTGTCCAGCCGTGTCGGGGAAGCTGAACACACCTGAAGTCCGTTTGTCTGTTTGGGCCCTCAGGCAAGTAGGTCGAACCTATCGAAGGGAGTTGGGGAGTAGGCGACGACAACGTTCCGCGCTGGTGTACGACGGGGAGGGTTGTTGGGGACACGTGGGTTGGCTGGCTTGTTGTTGTGTTCGCTGGGCGAGGGTTGGTTGGGAGTTGAAGGAGGCCATGATGGGCAAAAGGTGAGTGAACCGGTGGGGGTCCGAGTGAAGTTGTACTGAAGGGGGGTGAACTGTATAAAGATCGTCTGTGTTGACGATGGTTGGTTTCCGAACGCGAGTGGTTGTTTAAGCGCGCGAGAACATCTTGAATGCTTTGGTTATACGAGTTAAGTTTATCAAACACTTGGGGGGGTTACGTGTGTAACGCCAGAGGCCGTAGCGAGGAGGTCGCTTGTCGAGGTTGTGGTGGTTGGCGGTGTACTTGTTGTCGGGAAGGGCGAAGATGATGGTGAACGTCAAGAAGGGACCGCGTGGGATCAAGGGATGCATCCCATGCGGCATGCGCTACGCTACGCCCCTCCCCCCCGGATGTGACGGGATGAAAGGGGATTGGCCAAAACCATTTTGGCCAGTTCCTGCCCCCGGAGTTTTGGCATGTGGCACAGCTCCAAGCGTGACGTGTCTTGTCCGCTCAGTGGCACGATCAGGTCTCATGTATTTGATCCACGCGGAGCAACGCCTGATCTATGCATAGGACATAGGACATTCGGGACGCGCGCAATGCCATTGATGTTCACCCATCGACGCGAAGGTGGACTGCATGTCCTAATCACCTCCGGACACCAACCTCCGAACGGCTAGGGGATGCAGGTGCCTTCGTGCCTTGCGTCGTAGCGAGTCGGCTGGTCTGTGGCCGCTTCCAGGCCAGGTCCATTCATCTCTGAGCTCCTCGATGTGGAAGCACCCGCTGATATTTAATATATACAATCTGGGCCTAGATCGTTCATCTGCACCGCTATAGAGTCGTCGTTGTCGATGCCCGATTGAAACAACCCAAAATCGTTCAAGACACAGCCATGACGTCAGCATCACGCTCATTTTGACAGCAGCTTGTCAATCAAATCCCGGCGCTTCTGCTTGCATCGCTCGCTCGAGTTTTGACGTAACACACCACCACGTCGGCACTATCAGCAGCATCAATCGAGCTCCAGCTCTCGCCGCATGCAGCCCTTGCCCATAGTCACGTATCGCCGAAGGGCAGTCCACGGATGCCCGCTGTGCAGATGGATGACGCCTTCTGCTGTCTCCACGCATTCTCTCTTTGGCCGATCCGAGCTGACTAACCGACCTCATTGACGGCATGTTCGATCACTTCACCGACGGCCTTTCACGCTTGGCCGGACTGTATATAGCCAAATCGTGCGACGATGATGCAGAGCAGGTTTCTGCTGGCCTGCTGTCCGATCTCTTCCCCACCTCACTTCTATCAGCCTGACCCGCGAAGATGCCTCGGTACAACGGAGCGTTTCAATCAACGACACTGGGGAGGACGATCCGGCTGATAAGCGGAAACAGATTGCTCAAATACGAGGAAGAGGTCCACGTCCCTCAGCTATACGCAAAGGAGCGGATAGAGAGAATACAGACGCGACAGCGAGACGCGCAGGAACAATCGCTTTCGCCACGTCGAAGCGATTCGGATGATGCGACGCTTCGCGGGGATGACTCTGGCGCGGAGGAGGGCACTCGCGAGAAGGCTGCTGCTGGCAAGAAACAGGCTCCCGTTGCAAGAGGCTCGACCGATGATCAAACTCCTCTCGGTGGACGAGGGACGGGCACTGGAGAGACCGCGGTGAATAAGGAAGCGCGACCGAGTACACAGTCCGATGCCGAAGAAGGTCAGGACCCAAATCTGGTCACCTGGTATGGTCCCGATGATCCAGAGAACCCGTGAGCTCAGTTCTGCACCCTCAAATGACCGATTTGATGCCAGGTACAACTGGTCCACGGGCTACAAAGCCTTCGTCGCCCTCCAGATGTCCTTCCTGACGTTTGCCGTATACGTCGGCTCCTCGATCTACTCGTCGGGCATATCGGGCCCCAATCCCGACAGCGTGACTCAGCACTTTGACGTCTCGCAGACGACTGGCCTCGTCGGCTTGACGGTATTCGTCCTCGGCTACGGAGTCGGACCAATGCTCTGGGCGCCGGTGAGCGAGTTCCCGCAAGTTGGACGACTGCCGGTCTACGTCGGCACGCTCGTCATTTTTGTCGGGGTGCAGTTCCCTACGATCTACGCCAATAACATTCACACTTTGCTCGCCATGCGGTTCCTCGCGGGATTCTTCGGCTCACCATGCTTGGCCATCGGCGGGGCGACTATGGGCGACGTGAGTGTTGAGAAGTGGCGTATGGTCCGAACTGACTACCAGATGTTCAAGCCGAAACACCTAGCATATGCTATCGGCGTGTGGGGGTGTGGAGCGGTCTGCGGGCCGGTTCTTGGACCTCTGCTCGGTGGTTTCACCTATCAAGCTAAAGGCTGGACGTGGCCCCTTTGGGTTCTCACCTGGCTGAGCGGACTGTGTCTTGTGCTCATCATCATCTTCTTTCCCGAGACCAGCAGCAAGAACGTACGCTTCTTCGATCGAGTCATATGTCCGAAGCTGACATCAGATCCTTCATCGACGCATGGTTCGCCTACGCAAAGCGACCGGCAACAACAACCTCAAAACACAAGCAGAGATCGACGTGGCGGACCGTACAGCTGGGGATATCGTCAAGGAGACACTCTGGCGTCCATTTGCCATGTTCTTCGAGCCCACTCTGCTCGTGTATAACGCATACCTTGCGCTCATATACGGTGCGTACTACCGATCGATGCACCCTCCACTAATCCCCAGGACTTCTCTATATCTGGTTCGAGTCCTTCCCGCTCGTCTTTGCCGAGGTGCACGGCTTCAACCCCGGCGAGTCCGGACTCGCATTCATGGGCATCTTCGTCGGCGCCTGGCTGTCCTGTGGCGTCTTTTGCATCTACATCCACAAATATCTGGAACCGATCTTCGACGAGAACGACGGGATCATCCCGTGTCCCGAGATTCGGCTGTACCCCGCTCCGATTGCCGCCATCTGCATTCCCATCGCGATGTTCGGCTTCGGCTGGACGGGGCAGTACGAATCTGTACACTGGATTGTACCAATAATCCTGACGAGCTTTTTCGGTATCGGCGCGTTCATCCTGTTCCAGTGCATCTTTGCCTACTTTGGGTGCGTGCAGTCTTGTAAGCGCCTGGCCGCAGCTGATTCCCAGCGATGTATATTACGCGGACATGGCTTCGGTGCTCACCCTGAACGACTTGTTTCGATCCACATGGGGAGCCGCTTTCCCGCTGTTCGCCAATGCCTTGTTCAAGCACCTTGGCATTGGAGGCGGTAACTCGCTCTTGGGCGGACTGGCCTGTTTGTTCATTCCCGCGCCCTTCCTGTTCATCAAATAGTGAGTGAGCGATTTAAGATCTAACAGACAAACTAATCGTAGCGGCGCCAAGATCAGGAAGCACAGCAAGTATGCAGCGCAAGACAAGAAGTGATAATGGAGACGCTTGCGCAAGCTGATCTCGCCGGGAGGACATGAGAAACCCGAACACCGCGAGGCTCCGCAGAGACAGGCAGTGTGAGGACCTCATAGAGAAAGCGGTATGTAGCCCGTAGACTTACTGTAGCCATAATGCATAGACAGCATGCTTGGATGACAGGATGCCCTTTCCGGATCTACAGGGCACGGCGCAATAGTGGCAGGCTTCAGACATTTCACGCGTTTCAGCCTTGAACGGCATGTTTCAGTTTCAGAGCACGCTAGGCCGCCGTGTAAGGTTGACGTGGAGTATGATCGACGTCCACTCAACTGCCATCAACCCGCCATCCATCGGGCTTCCCTCGGCGTCATATTTGACATGCAGGGGCTGCGCGTTGATTCTCATCTTCACCCTCAAGAACTCGCCATCCCGTTTTCCACCCA
The DNA here is from genome assembly GCA_019857685.1 of Papiliotrema terrestris. Lineage (NCBI taxonomy): Eukaryota > Fungi > Basidiomycota > Tremellomycetes > Tremellales > Rhynchogastremaceae > Papiliotrema > Papiliotrema terrestris. Next base: position 49,104 of record JAHXHD010000581.1, read on the forward strand.
TAAACCTCCTCACATTCACAAGACAGAATGGGCACTCGCGGTCTCATCGGCTTCGTCTACACGGGCAGACGACGTGCAACGTACAACCACTTCGACTCATACCCTGAAGGACTGGGCTTTGACGTACTTCGGTTCATCTTGTCACTCGATGAGGAGGGTATCAAGGAGATGCAGGCGCTGGTGGAGGACGCGAGTCCCTTATGTGGCTCTCGCATGGCAACGCGCTCATTGACAGCTGATCTGGCTCGATCAGGAGGATGACACCGAAGAGCTCATTAATCAAATGGCCAAGGCCTTGTACGGCACCCAAAACCTTTCCGGCGCTGCCCCCCTGCTCACTCACGCACCCGCCCACAAGGCCATTGTCGAGTCGTCATCCAACAGAGACATCCTGCCTCGAATCCTCGCGGGTCAGCGGCTCGTCATTGACAATACCTTTTTCCTCGAGAACCGCCTCTTTTGCGAGTTCGCGTATTTTGTCGACTTCGAACAACGCCTGCTCGAGGTTGAGGGCATCCACGAGGACACGGCTTGCATCCCATTCGAGGCGCTCAGCTTCGAAGTTTTCGAGCAGTACGCTCACGATCCGGCCGGTACTCAAGCGCGCTTTGACGAACTCAAAAGACAGTCCTCGTAGGTCCCGATACGCACTCTCTTTGCAGTACCCCGAAAGGTTGGAAGACTTTAGGCGAAGGCGGACAGGTTCGGACGGACCGTGTGCATAGTCGGGTGAGCTGAGAGAGCCTTCATTATGAAATGAACGGTATATGCTAGCTCCGGACGGAAGCGTCGCGATGCTGAACGCAGAGAAGAACAACACAGGGGTCCTCAATCTGAATTTCAAGGCTGACCAGGGTGCCGATATGACCCAGCGCCCACCATTGCACCCCCTCACAGCAGACCTCAGTCTAGACAAAGCTGAGCTAGTGGAAGCGATACATCAAGGCGGTATGGAATGGCCACCGAAAATCGTCGTGCGCAGGACAACAGACCAAAGGTCTTTCTACACCGACGCCACGCCTTTCGGTTCACTGCAATCCACAATCTTCATCCACCATCCTGGAGGCTTGGTGCTCTCAGACTCATTGCTTACCTTGACCAAGGTCCAAGCAATCTCCCGCTTGTCCGCGGCGGATAGCTGTCTGTCCAGGTTCGCGAGATACGCATCCCACTCGGGTAAGGAAGGCAGAGACCCCAGACGTACAGAGAAGCTCCTTCGTTCGGCGCGCAATGCCACGTCTGGCGCAGGGCGATACGCCATGTCATGACAAGACCATTTCCCGTCTTCTTCCACGGACACTTCGAGGTCGAGCTGCCCTCCCGGTCGAAAGCCTTGATTGTCCCCAAACGCCGCCACGGTGATCTCGCGATTGAGATGCGCATGGGCAATCAGACTGATGTATATATTGTCTGTCATCAGCAGCTGTCTTCCGCTCTTTGCCCTCGTGCACAGGGTCTTAACCCACCGTTCTGCATCCGGGAGTTGATCTCGGAAGCAAGCCGAAGAATCGTCTGCCAGCACTGCCTCGCTCGCTCACGCAAATCCTCTTCAGGCTTTCCCTCGGTCCACGCAGAGTCTTTGGTGGGACCAAGCTGCCCCCACCAGATCGGTCAGTCGATTTTGGGATGCTTGGAGTGCACATAGGAGCATCGCCTGCTGGCCACGTCCTCGCGAAATTGAGCCACTCCCAGTCGCGACAGCTTCTGGCCGGCGAGATGCTCCCACACCTGTACCAGAGGGTCCATGGTCTGTTCCGCCCGCAACAGGAAGGAGTTGACGGCGAGGTGCGGGATCTGACGTCCCCCGGAGAGGGTCTCGCAGAAGATCTCCCACGCGCCTTCTTCCGCAAGGGACTTTCCCAGCTCGCTGAGCGCAGCGTCTTCCTCGACTTTGTCCCATGTTTCGTTCATACCTTCAGCTGCTCGAATCAGTATCAGCTCCACAAGTCACAGGCCGTCGACTGACATTCCTGATGACGGCCCAATGTGAATCTGAAAGTGAACCGCTTGGTCGGCCTGGGGTGGATCACCTGCGGCCCAAATGTGGTCTGCTGTCAGCATGACCCGCACATTCTACGCCCGCGCATTGTACGAGGCCCCGACCGTCCGCCAAGATACGCTCACGTCGAAGAAGGAAGTCCATTCCCCCTCCGTCGGGGCAACAAGTCCGGGATGTTTCGACCCCTGGCCTCTGTCGTATCGAGCGAGTCTATGCTTGGCAGCATCTTCCGGAGACATCGAGAAATTCTGGTGGAATTCACCCCGTGCTCCGTGTGGCACATCACACAGAGTCGACCGCGCGAACGCCGCAGTAAACTCATCCGCCGCGGCCCCGGTGAGGTCGGTTGTCGGGATTTGGATGTGAACGGTCGACACCATGGGCTTGGTGTCTTGGGGGGCATTGACGCCGGACTCGGCGAGGGGTGACGCAGAGGGTGCGCCCGGGGAAGTGACTTCTTCGGTGGGGGCAGGTTTCATGATGTGCTGCAATCAAGTATCTGTGACTCCGCGATCATAAGTGGCGACAGAAGACAACTCAATCCTCACGGATGTCGTCCAGAGGGACATGGTCGCGAGTGTTGCCTCCTCACCGGCTGGGCTGGGGCGGTCCTTTGTGTCAGACCGGGCCTTTATTCTCCTCAATCGGCGAGGGTCAAGGGTACCGCTCGCCGATTTGGCCATGCATTACAACCTTTCGTGGCACTCGGTTCCCCTTCAAACTCGGTCGGTCAGCGCATAGATCCAGTATGTTTACCCCTCGCACCTGGCCTCGAGGGGTGTGGTCTTTTGCTCTGCGGTCCATCGTCACAATACATAAGACGCATGGTCTATCTGCAGTCCGGTGCAGTCTGACACGGTTCAAGTCTAAGACGTCATCAAAGCCAGAACCCCACGAGGACTGCACAGCTACCTTCAGATACGCTCCTGTGTAAGCTCTTGTAGGGTCCTCCCTTTCCACAACGGGTTTGCCAAGCGATTCAGAATCCGTTCCCACACCTCATCCACCCGCTTGACATCGTCCTCATCGACCACCGCTCCATCACGCCACGTTGGCGTCACCCGCAGACCCTTCTCGTGACCAATGACATTGATCGTGAATGGCGGTGCCATAGGCGAGGCCCCTTGCGCCCAGAACAGGTCCGCCGCCTTAGGTGGCAGCTTCACTCGGCCTATATTGGAGATGGACATCGTATCCGAGTACGGTACCGCTCTCTCCATTGTTTCGCCGAAGAACTGCTCCCATCCGGTCGGCCGGTCGGTGTCGCGCTTGGCGAGGTCGGGGGCTGGGTCGGGAACATAGCTCAGTGCGCCCATGAGCTCGAGTGCGCGTTTCTTAGATGCCTTGCTGGACATATCAATTGCGACTTGGGCGGTCTCCGCCCAAAAGTCAGTTTCGGGCCGAGGGACGAAGGTGACAGGGGCGGAGCCGACGTAGTTGCCGGTGCAGTACCCGTGGCCGAGCGAGAGGTCGCGGATATTGCTCGGCGTGGAGGCACGAATGACGAGCGAGTCGGATGACCCGCGCATCACGTGCCATATTGCGGTTGCATAGGAGATGGTGAGGATGGGATGGAGCGTCTTGACGCCGTTTTGCCGACCAGCGGCCTTGAGCGAGTCGATCAGAGAGTGAGGCAGCTCAAGCAACGAGAAGCGACCTTCGCATTTGCTTGCCGGGCGACGGATACCGGTGTCCGGCCATGCATGAGCGGGTCGGAGGTAGGGCTGGATGCGGGCCGGTAGCTTCGGGACGAGCAGTGCGGTCCAGATCAAGCCCAGAATGTACAACAGGCCAGGGCGCAAGTCGTGTGTGTCGCTCAGAAGGGGGACCTTGTCTACTTGCTCGTATGGAAGATGCGAGATGTCGGCAGCGAGAAGCGCGTCCGTTAGGTTAAAGACCGCTTTTCCGTCCGTGAGGGCGTGATGGCCGGACACAACCAGATATGCCGGTGAGTCGTCTGATGCAGTGTACAGCGCGACCTGCCAGAGCGGATCCGACTCCAAGTGCAACTTGTCCAACCGCTTCATCTCGTCCTGAAGGATCTTCGCGCCGTCGTTTCCCGTCGCCGAGTACTGCATGCGCCGTATTATTCGGTCTTTGGACCAGTGCGTTTCGCCCTGCTGGAAGAACGGTTCGCGGGTCTTGGTCCCGCGAAGAGCAGCGTATAAAAGCGGGAAGTGCTCTTGCAGCTCGTCGATGCGTCGAATGAGGTGGTCGTCGCTTGGCAGGTCCTTCGGTGAAGAATAGGCCACCACAACGGAGACAAAGTGGGGGAAGCCCATATTAGCCCGCGTCACGCTGTACCGCTCATGGTGGGACACTGGGCCTTAGCGAGGGTATAGCCAGCACACACCACTCACGTTTGCGGGTTCGTGGCTCCATGATGCAAGAAGGGCGGGGAAAGGACAGAAGAGGAGGCACAGAAGGCGGCCCCTTATAGGTTCAGCGCGACACGGCGGTCTCGTTACCGTCCGCGGACAACAGGACCGCGCGACACGGGCATTGCAAAGCGCGCTTCATTGAGATGGTGCATGCGATTCTAAAGGCGTTTCAAGTAACAAGAATGGTGGATTGCCGGCGGATTGCCAGATATCCAGGGGGTAATCTACGCAGCCAAAGCCTGTTCCAGCAAAAGGGGCCTGGCAGGCAGGTATCTGGTAGCTTACGACGGCTGCTAAACGGTTCCTGCAAAACACCTCTGGCAAGCTGCCCCTCGCGCGGCTCACGCGCAACCTTAAGATCCCACTCACCGACCTTGCGCCATTAGTGGATCGAGACATCCCGCACCGCATCTCCTCATCAGCCTCACGCAGAAAGAACATCATCAACGATTCGTCCTCCCTCTCATATGCGGCTCCTCAGTCGCTCCTGTCTTTGACGCGCGTTGACGCCATCCAACCGACCTCGGATCGTATCCGGTTGGAGACCCTTAAATCGTTGATTGAACCCCCCCTTTTCTTCCGTCATAGCACTCGCTCGCTACATTACTTCCCCGCCCTTGTCCCCCCGACAGTGCATCAACAAAGTCATATCCACACAGACGACAACGACGACAACAACAACAAACGCTCCCGCTCCGAGTGGATCAACGAACCTCACGATAACGACAAGTCGACGTCTCCAGAACCGCTCGCGTGTTGATCGGCACGCACCCACACCGCATGTAAGCAGTCACCAGCTCGTCCTGCTCCCGCGCCCATCTCGGCTCGCATTCGGCACGACGGGTACCAAAGTCCGATCGGATACACACACCCTCCCAAAGCATGCTTGACGAGACGTGTAATGCTAATCGCCAGAACTTTGATCCATCTCGACCCACCACGTTATTGCCGCCCTTGAATGAGTAATCAAATCAGCGTCGCGGTCATCAGCGAGCAGGCGAGTCTGCAATGATGGCAACGCAGCAGACCAGGGGGACAGGGACACAGGGCGGAGCGGTCAACAACAGGCAAGCTCAGGTACGCACCAGCTTGTTCAACGCTACGGCGAGCTCATAGCAGCTTGGCAATGCGTACCAGGAGCTAGGCAGAGAGCTAGGCACGGATGCAGTCAAGGTGGTAGGAGGATACACCCTGGGCCGAGTCATTGGCGAAGGTGGACTCGTTCGCTACAGCGCCTAGAACTTTACTCATCGCAGGCACCTTCGGCTCGGTACACATCGCTACCCATCGCCTGACCGGGACTCGCTGCGCGATCAAGAAAATCCCAAAGTCGGCTACGGCGCATCTCACTCGCGAGCTGCACCATCATCGGCGCCTGCACCACCCCCACATCGTTCACCTTCATGAAATCGTCGCGACGGAGACGCATGTATGGCTCGTCAGCGAGCTGTGCAGCGGAGGAGAACTGTTCGACTACCTGGTGGAGCGGGGAAGGCTGTTAGAAGGGGAGGCCAGGCGGATGTTCGGCGAGTTGACCGTCGCTGTCGGATGGCTGCACAGGCAGGGCGTGGTGCATCGAGATCTGAAGCTGGAGAATGTGTTGCTGGATGGAGAGATGAAGATCAAGCTGGGTGATCTTGGCTTTGCACGGGAATGGCAGAAGGGCAGATTGTGGGTGGCTCTCCAGTGGCCCAGCTGACGGCAGGATGGAGACGTTCTGTGGAACGACTGGCTATGCCAGCCCGGAGATGCTTGCCTGTCGCAAGTACCTCGGGCTCGAAACGGATATATGGTCCCTTGGCGTCATCCTTTACACCCTTCTCTGCGGAGGTCTACCCTTCGACGACGATGACGAGCGAGTCATGAAGGAGCTCATCTTCAAGGGGGAATACGAGGAACCAGAGTGGCTCAGCGAGGGTGAGCGTTGGTGGTGCAGCCATAGGAGCTGTGTCTGACGATCAGAGGCGCGATCGCTTATTCGAGCCATGTTGCAGCAGGATCCGGCGCAAAGGCTCTCGATCGAGGGCATCCTCTCCCACCCCTGGTTTAAAATGACCATTGTCGACCACATCGGGCACCCAGAAGGTCAATCCCTGCCAACCTCGCCCAATCCCGCCGCTTCAGACAATGACACTTTCACCGACTCGTTCCGGGGCGACCCGGGGCCGTCCTCCGCTCGCTTCCACCCGGCCAACCCTTCTCCACTCACCTTTCAACAGAACATCTTCGCACCAGACAAGGACTCGGAAGCGTCTGAGACGAGCTTCGATTTTAGCGAGAAGCGCGTGGACAGCGGAGTGACCACACCCACAACCACCGAGGAGGATGACGACAAGTCAATACCGCGGGTGCACAGTGGCGAATTCAGCCAGACCGAGCGAACTCTCGAGCTATTACATCCCAATGCCAGTCAGACCACCATCAAACGAGGGGATGAGACGCCCAACACCAACACGGTCAAGTCGCGAGTCGCAGTCAAGTCGACTCTGGAAGGACAGGCCGAGGAGGAAGAGGACGAAGTAGGGGACAGTTTCGACCAGTCGTTACAGCTGCCATTAGCGCTGCACTCCAGGACGCCCTCCCGGACCAAGCGAAGGTCGGTATCGTCGCAGCTGTCGCTCGAGAGGCGCTTGTCACATCACAGCATGTCGGGACAATGGCAGAGTCATGCACCGGAGGACTACCTGGGCAAGCTCAACGAAGAGCCGGCACTGCTGTTTTCCCGTCCGTCGGAGAAACATCTGCTATCTGGTCTTTCTTCTCTCGGTTTCGACGTCGGGCAGCTCCAACATTCGGTCAACTCGGACGCATGTGACGCATCGGCAGCGACTTGGTGGATCTTGCGGCAGAAGCAAGCGGAACGGGGAGAGACAGATGAGGCGGTGGAAGCGATGAACGCCTCAGCGGCGCGACGGAAGGAGAGGGCTGCGGCATATGCGCGGGAAGAACGGCGAAGGGCGAGAGAGAAGGAGCAGGATAAAGGCAGTCAGGAGCACAGCCGCACAGCCAGCCCAGAAGCTCGGCATACCGAAGTCACGTTTGTCGAGACGCCCGGGTCATTGCCCAACGTCACCGTCACGGAGCTTGGGCCGCCCATCCCAGCTTCTTCTCTGCCTCGACGCGTTCTGTCGCCAGAACCGACGCCGTTACCGCTTCCGGATGTTGCTCGGCTCCCGCCTGAGCCCAAGCCGATCTTGACGGTAAAGAACAGCGAGGCCGATGCACCGCAGACGCCTCCTCGCGAGGTTCGCCCTGACATGCTCAACTCGCCAACGGATAGCTCGCCGCGGGAACGGGAGCGGATCAAGGCCAGATCCCCGTCAATGAGCATGCTGCAGCGCGCAACGTCGGTATTGACGGGGAAGAAGATTGAGGAGAAGCCGGTCGTTTCGGAAGAAGCCACCGAGGGGAGGACGTCACCGACAAAGCTTGTCAAGCCGAAGCCGAAGATGACGAAGAGCGAGTCGGAGGGGAACCTGCTGACTGCGCCATGGGGCTCGCCTGCATCGTCCATCACGGTCAAGAGCCCTGTAGCGACGCCGCAGCACGAGCCATCATCGCTTTCTCGAGCGACATCAGTGACGATCAACGAGCCTGCTCGTCCGGAGATCAAGCCCAAAGCGAACAAGCGGGACAGCCTGTGGACGGCATTCAGACACATGTTCGTCGAGGATCGTCGCCGACGTAAACGCGAGGGTCAGAGTCCGCTCGCACTGGTCGACAACCAGATCAAGATCGCCCCGGCGGTGGTGCTCTCACGAGGGCCAGCAGCGAGGTCGCCTCACGTCAACCGAGTCCCGCAGCCGAACGGCCGCAGATCGCTAGACGTACGGCCGCAGATCCACTCTCGGCGCTCAAGCAGTGTCAACTCACGCCGGTCTAGCATCACCTCGGCGCATCTCCCGGCGGACCTTCACGACTCGCTGGCGGCTTTGGGTCGACACACCTCGCACCGAAGTCACGGCTCGCAGACCCCGACGTCGGATCGCGAGCATTTCGTCGACTATCCCTCACGACCGGGCTCGGTGTCCTCGCTCCATCGAGGAGGCAGTCGACGTTCTTCGCATTCGATGAATGTGAAGTCGCCATCAATACATTCCGAGTCCTCGTCGCGGTACCCGCCACCTTCGCCTCTGCACAAGTACCAACGCAGATCGGTGTCCGGCTTCAACTCGACTCGAGTGCAGCATATCCGTGTCATACCCGAGACTCAAATACTGCGGTCGAGCTCGGTGGCCAGCAGTGTTCGGTCGAACGCTTCATCCAGGCGTTCATCGATAGACAAAGGCCGAATGGACGATAATACCGGGGAGAGTGACTACGATACGGGTCGCGACGATGTATCGATCAGGTCACTTCGCCGCAGACTGGAAGAACGCAGAGGCAGCTCGCTAGCGAATCAGATCCATCGAACTCGCTCGCCCTTGGTACACGGCCACCACAAACCCCCTCACAAGCCCAAAGCGCCCATACGAGACGTGTTCCAGCAGAAGGACGATGAGTGGGAGGATGAGGATGAGGTCCCGGCGTTCGAAGGCGGTCTTGGCCAAGCCGCTTCATCGTTCCAGTCTGCCAAGGGAGCAGACCGAGCGGCGTCCTTCCCGACTTCCACACCCGCCGGGAAGAGACGGAACAGCGGGGGAAAGGATCGTCGCGCCGAGCGCGGCGATGAGCCGCCTAAGCGCGGTGGCACGGAGGGCGTGGTGGAACGCGACAGGGATAAGGAGCGTGAGAATGTCAGCGGAGGAGGACGGCGGGGAATGCAGTCGAGCAAGCCCCCGATGGTTATGGAGGAGGTGGAGGAGGAAGAAGAGGAGTAGATCTTGTGCGGACGTCGCGGAAATGTCATCTTGACCTGTTGTACCTTCGACGGTGGGGACTTGTGCATACACGAATGTGGCTATAATGCATCTGTCAATCGTATCTTCCCGGTACCGGGCTTCATACGCCTGGATGCCGCTCGTCCGCGGTCGAGCTACTCAGTTGTGAGTCAGCATTGGGATGGCCGGGAGAAGGAGTTGCGCTCGTAGCCAAGTCCGGCTCTGGCAGTGAGATTGCGACCACCTTGGCGGTCTCCCTTCCAAGCACGTTCCAGCCCTTCATGCACGTCGCAATGACTAGAGCAGCTGCACCGGTCAACGCTGCACGTCTGCGCCAGAAGGTGCGGCAATGGGCATACCTGCAAAGCCGCAAGCTGCGCAGAAGTAGAACGCAGCTTGTATCCCCTTCCACATTGCCTGTTGCTCCTGTGGCCAGTCTAGCGACTTCTCAGCGCTAGCTGGGGAGACGCGTAACATTGCGTCCTTCTCTCTGTCCGTGATCGACTCCCGGACGATGGTCACGAGGGCGAGGCCAAGGGCGGCTCCGAAGCGCGAGCAGCTGATCAGGATGGCTAAAGTCAACGATGCGGTCAAGCGGCTCTCAGGCCTCGTCGAAGCACGTCCGGTCATGCCCACCGTTAGCTACTGCCTGATCGCCTCTGGCGTGTCAGTGTCTTTCTGTGAAGACGGCTCGAGCTCACTCTTGAGTCGCATGAGAGATGATTGTAGAAGCAACCGCCAGTGTGCTATTATGAGCCACTAGAAGGAACGATCGGTCTGTCCAAGGCTGCGGACGTACCCGTCCGACGCCCATCCAGTGGTTAGCCAGGCCCAGAGATCGGACCTCCAGTAAGGGGTGGAGATGGATCTGGCACCGAAGAAGATGCCTGAAAGGCTGGACATCAGCGTCCATCTCCAGACTTCCAGCTATTCACCCGCCAAGAATGTCCACAAAGACGAGTAAAGCTCGAGCAGGTACTCGCGGCAAGGATATGACCACCGTTATCTACCGTCAGCTTGCGAGTGGAAGCTGAGTCGCCTGCGTACCGAAGCCGCTAAGCCGCAGGAGGCGCTAGGCGCCACGCGGAGGCCGGACTCAAGCCCAGTAAGCTGCAGGACGTGGGAATAGAAGTACGCGCCGGTGACGGTCAGGTTCTGTTCGCGTCAGTGCCGCATCGATAGACACCCGTCATTCATGCGTCGCTCGCGCTTACGTCCACGTTGATCCAGAGGGGGATCGCGGAGATGTAGATGGGGATGAGCTGACCCTTGGCGCCGGAGAACAGTCGACGAGGCGTGAGGGGCGGAGGCAGGCTCGTGCCTGCATGGCGGTCGAGGTAGATCTGCTGCCAGACGAACAAGCAGGAAAGAACCCCTGACACGGCGATCAACGCGGGTATGTCTGCCGTCAGCAAAACCGGCGTACCAGTCCCACCCACACGGTGCGTTCCACTTTCGGGGCTGCGAGACAGATAGCGTCAGGGCGAGCATGAGGCATAGCTGTGCGGCTGTGATTGCTAATGCGCCGATCCAGTCAACTCGCTGGTCCTGCGGATGTGCTCTGTCGGCCGGAACGACAAAGATCCCGACCAGAACGGGATAGAGGATCGGCACGGAGACGACTATGGGCAGAATGCGCCATCCAAAGCTGTCGTCAGCGGACGTCCGACAATATACGTAGTGACTCGCCTGCCTACCTCCTGGAAGACACCGCCGGATACCCAGCCTACTCCGGCACCGATAGCTCCCGCTGTCGTCAACCTGCCGGGGCTTGCCAGACCTGCGCGCCCATCACTCACATCCCGCCATTGCGCCGAACGCCACGGTCCGCATGCGACCAGGGGGAAGGTACGTCCCGACCAGAGCACTCCCACATGGTGAGCCGATGGCGAAACCGATCCCTGCCAATCCTCGAGTGACAGCGAGACCTTGAACGTTCTGCCTGTGAGCTCCACATTGAGGATTGGTTCGGCTCATCTCCGCTCTTACACACAGGCATAGCTGCGCTGACTCCCATGAAGACGGTGTACCACGACAACCCGAAGATGTAGCTCTTTCTCAGCCCGTATATGTCCGACAGTCTGCCTGCGACCAGAGCGAAGCAACCCCAGGTGATGTTGAACGCCGAGTTGACCTGCGGTCAGCGGCGGACTGGTACGCGTTACTTACCCATTGAACTTGCCCATCCGACGAGTGGAGCCTGTCCTGGATCACCGGTAGAAGGAAGCCCACGCCGCACACTTGCATCACCTGCGATTCAGCCAGTCGTAACCTCCCCGGGCACACCCACACCAGCAAACCAGACCACACATGGCGCGGATGCGATCAAGAACAGCCGGGTCTTCGACAAGGGTGGGCGAGAGGGAGGATGTGTTTGCTCAGAGCTTTGCGCCGACTGAAACTCGCTGTGCACGATGCCCTTCTCGTTGGCTGGAGGGGGAAGCGACATCGTTCAAGCCTGCTTGACTCGGCTTGGTGACATTGATGCATTCAGTGCGTTCTTGTTTTTATACGATGTCAGCTCCCCCGAGACGTTTGCTTGTTGATTACATGGTTGCCCCTCGTAAGCTCGTCCGTCCAGAGTGGGCGGATGTGGACGTTCGACAGTCATCTGCGCGGGCGTGCCTTCCGCACCCACCCCGTTGTGGGCGGGCGTTCTATGGCCGGTAAGCCGCGTCCCCGACGGAGCTGACTGGATTTGAGCTTCACGACAGGATCACTATTGTAAGCTGATCACCGCGGTCGTGAAGCAGAGCACCGCGTGGCATATGTGAGCAAAGTTACGTCGACGTCAGATTTCCGACGAGCTTTTGGCCTGCCGTGTGTGTCTTGACGTCTTTGACTTGGGACGCGGCTGACCGTTCGGCCCGGCAAACCGACTCCAGGCTGCGTATGCGCAACTGTTTGTCCGGTCTCCTCGCGCGTCATCGAACATTGAGCTGCTTTGCATCGGTCGGTGCCGGGGTGTTTAAGGCTTGAGGGAGGGTCGGAGCAGCCTACATGCACGGTAGTCCGAACGCCCCCCCTCGGCGTATCGTGTCTGGTCCGCGGTTCAGGGCGATATGCAGGATGTCTGATTGGGGGTTCAGGGTGTTTATGCGTCGTAATGCTCAAAACGGAACGAGTTTCCTTGGCGCATCATCACACTTTTACCCACCTCCATTCTTTGATAACTACCATCGTTGTACTCGCTCGCAAGGCCAACAAATCGCACTCGGAAGCGACAGAATCAACTCGCCTAGTGTAGCCAGAGTGCTAAAGGACCCCACTTCGGCGTTTCCGACACGCCAAGCCAACGTTTCCGGCACTAACCTCTCCGTCGCCGCCGATCCCGTAGTCGCCCACCCGGATAATCGTGCCTTTCGAGCTCAAGCTTCATTGAAACAGTCAGCTCGAGTGACAATCTCGAAAGACAGCTTCAAATCTTCGCCGCTGTCCGTTCCAGCTCAAGCGCTGGACGAGCCCGAGGCATGTGGAGAGATCTACCATAGCCCCACTCACACCGATACGCCGATACTCCTCTGATCCCTCGTTGTGTACCCCTTTCCTTCACCCTTCTCATAACACAGTCCTCTACGCGCAATGGCCTTCCACCCCTTCGAGGTCAATGTGCCTCATCTGGCATACACCATTATTGGCGGCTTCGTAGTCATATTCGGCATGTTCTCCCTAGGTGAGTCTGCCAGCATCCCTCTCAACCCTTTCCTTCGGCTGCTAATGTTCCAGTCATCAAAGAGAGGCTGTACATCGGTGAAGCCCCAATCGCTACCATCATAGGAATCATCATGGGTCCATACGTGTCCGGCGTCTTTGATCCGCTGGGATGGGCTGGAGCGAATCCCGAGATCACCGACGAAATCACCCTAGAGGTGACCCGGGTCATCATTGCCATCTCGGTCTTCGCTGTCGGGGTCGAATTACCCAAGGTAAGCATGCAAGTAGCTTGTGATATGGATAACCGAGCTCATGACAGGCGTACATGTGGAAGCATTGGCGGACGATGTTGTTCCTGCTCGGCCCCTGTATGATATGGGGCTGGATGATCACCGGCCTTCTCATGTGGGCCCTCTTCCCCCACCTCGAGTTCCTTTCCTGCCTCCTGATCGCCTCCGCGGTCACGCCTACGGACCCTATTTTGGCTCAGGCGGTCATTGGAGGAAAGTTTGCGGACAAACACGTTCCAGCCCATGTTCGACATATGTTGTCCGCCGAGTCGGGCTCGAACGATGGTGCCGCCTTCCCCTTCCTCGGTATCGCTCTTTACCTGACTCTCGAGCGATCTCCGGGACATGCAGTAGGGCACTGGATCTACTACACGTAAGTTTTGGGATCATGCTGCATGTGAAAGAATAAGACCGAGGCTGACGGCAGGGTCTTGTACGAAGTTGTTCTAGGAGTCATTCTCGGAGCGCTCCTCGGATGGGTAGCGCGGAAAGTCATGAAGTTTTCCGAAGCCAAAAAGCTCATCGATCGCCAGTCGTATGTCGCGCAGTACATCAGTCTGGCGATTTTGTCCATCGGCTTCACCAGTCTGCTCGGCAGTGACGACCTTTTATCGGCATTCGCCTGCGGGTGCGCCTTCGCATGGGACGGTTTCTTCAACAAGGCTACGGAAGATGCCGAGTTCTCGAACGTTATCGACTTGCTGTTCAACTGCGCCGCGTTCATCTACATCGGCGCGATCATCCCCTTCGACTCGTTCAACGATCCAAGCATTTACATCACCTGGTGGCGCCTGCTCATTTTCGCCATCCTGGTCCTCATCCTCCGACGGCTGCCGGCGATTCTCGCCATGTATCGCTGGATTCCCGACATCAAGACGTTCCGCGAGGCGCTGTTCACTGGGTGGTTCGGACCCATGGGTGTCGGAGCTGTCTTCATCTCGACCCTTGCCAAGCACAGTATCCCCGAAGGAGCTGTGGAGAAGGACACGGAGCAGGTGGATCTGCTCCGGGAATGCATCGTGCCCATCGTGATGTTCCTCGTTCTGACGTCCATTGTCACTCGTGAGTGTTACAGTCATCGGCGGGCGGCGCAGAGCGGAGCGGGACGGGACCTAAGGTGCAACGCGCTGACGGCAGACGGCCTGTCCATCCCGTTCTTCTCGCTCGGTCGAAGGGTGCACAGTTTGACTCTGACTTACACCTTGTCTCGCAATCCTTCTATGGACACGCGCAACGAGCCGGCATGGACCACGCACGCCCGTCGTGTCATCTCCGGTCAGGACATTGTTGTCAACCGAGACGACGATCCCGAAGAGGGCGACCTCGGGGTCCGTCAGAATGGTCAGCGCAACGATTCGCTTCGAGAGAAAACCGTTGCCAGCGACGAGAGTGGCGGCAGCTCGAGCTCGAGGACGGCTGGCAGGAGCGATGCGTATGAGATGGACGAGCGGACTGGGTCGCGGCAGGAAGGCGAAAGATATGAGGACGATGACGATGACAATGAAGGGCGTACACCGCCATTGGCGGAGTACAGGGAAGGACATCACCTAATCATCGAGAGGAGAGTCGGAGACAGTGAAGAAGTGAGCTTCTTCCCTCGCTTCCTGTGGCATAGCTCACACACAGGTGGAGGTCGAAGTCATTCGTAATCATTTTGCCCCGCACAAAGAGACGGAGAAGGAAGTGTTCCGACACCCGAGCCGCTTGGCATCGCACGAGATGGACCGATTACGGGAGAGCCTGCCCAAGTCTCTCGAGCATGCGACATCTCGGGTCAAGGACGGCGGGGCCGAGGCTATCGACGCGCTGGGCTTAGGACTCATGCACTCACACGAAAGTAGCGTGCCGTCTTCGCCGCACTCTTCTCGGGCCGAATCGCCTTGGGTGCAAACACGCAGCGACTCCCCAGAACCAATCCGCGAGGGCGAGGGACCGAGTCGGGCGCCGTCTCAGCCGAAGCCGCCGGCGATCAAGGTTGATACGGGCAAGAAGAAGGAAGGGCTGCGACATCGCTTATTCGGCAAGTCGTCCCAGCCTGCAGAGGACGTCGAGCAGGGCCGAAGTCCGTCGGACCCGACGTTGCTCACTCCGTACAACACGTCGCGGTCGAAGCCTGTGCCCATAACGGCGACGTCAACCGAGGACTCGGTATTGGACCGCTCGATCTCGAACAGGAATACCTCGATCCGGTTCGCGGATGACTCAGCGGCGTCGTCTAATACGGCGCCGGGAATGGCCAACTACGGCGTAAATGCCCCCGGCTTCAAGAGGACGCCGGGATTAGCGATGTACCGGAGTGCGTCGGTACAATCGTCCGGGTCGGCGAGAGGGGATAGGGAGCCGAGCGTATCGTTCCAGGAGCCGGAGAGGCCGCGATAGAGGCATTGGCAGGATGCATATGGGTGTACTAGTTGGCATCATAGGTTAGAACATGCATCATCTTGGCATATTGGTTGCTGTCGTGCCCTACGTCTTGCATGGAGGACACTTCATTGGCAACGGCCTGAGGGATCCGAGCCAATTTGACCCGTACCAGCGAAGGAGCGAAATACGCTGGTCAACGGAACCAAGTCTGAGCCTATGCCCAACGGCCGATGGCTCATCTTTCGGAGTCCTCTTGTTGGGATGGTCAGGCACGCACGAACACGCAGGGTGCACGCTTTTGTTGATGAAAGAGACACCCCCTCGGACATCACTATCGGACTCGGGCATCCGGCACGGTCGGGACTAGGCGTTTCAAGCAGGGAAGAATGGGGGGACAATCGGTGCCGATCAACTGATCGATGCTAGTTCTTCACCCTGCAGCCGCCCCAAAGGGATGAACCCAAGGTATGATATGTATGATTTGAGAAGCCGAGGGTGAGACGCTTCGGTCCCTTTGGCAAGCAGCATCGTGAAAAGGAGTCAGGATACATGACAAGCCCTAGACGGTCCTCGAGGAAGACCCTCCATCCCACCTCCTGCAAGATGAGCAGCAACGATATTGACACGCCTCACAGCGAGAAACTTGCGCCTATCGAGAAGTTTTCCATGCAGCTAACCGATGAGGCTACAAAAGCAGCACAGCTGACCGATGAACCCGCCGACCAAGCACCCGCCGACCCCAACACTCCGCAATACCTGCCAAATGGGCGTCTGGCGATCTTCGCGATGTCCATGGGTGTCCTGTGGGCGTCACATGTGAGTTCCCAACAGGTCCTTTTCCCCCAGTCCCTGGAATCAAGCTGAGGACAGTCTGCTGGACATCTAGAAGTGTCGTTCATTTTGCCCGTCATCCAGAGGGATTTCGACGTCACCGAAGCCGACGTGCAGTGGGTGGTGGCCTCGTATGTTCTCGTATGGGTAAGCATGTTGTCGCACAGTCGACGAGAAGACGCTCATGGTCAGGGCTGCTTCCTGTTGCTCGCTGGTAGGCTGTGCGATGTGCTAGGCCGCAAGAGAGGGTTCCTATTTGGGTGTTCGACCTACATCATGTGGAACATCGTCTGCACATTCATGCCTGTACGCCTGCGACCCCTCAGCCTCGTTGTGTCCTCATATGGCTGGGAGACTGGCTGATATGCAGAGTCTGGCCGGGCTGAACGCGTGTAGAGGCTTGATGGGGATCTCATCGGCGTTTGTGCTGCCAGCTGCGCTAGGCCTGATCGGGGCGTTGGCCCCTCCGGGGAGGAAGAGGACCCTGTCGTTCGTCGCCATCGTATGCGGTGAGTCACGCCTTTGCACAGGCACGCGCAGCCATTGACGACAGGTGGGGCGGCGGGCGGGGCGTCTGGGCAGCTCTTCGCAGGGATTTTCGTCGAGTACACCAGGTGCACCTACATCCAAGTTGTCTCAACCACCCGCTGATGACAGGTGGAGCTGGCGCGCTTGCTTCCTCTCCGTCGGTCTTATCACCCTCATTCCCCTGTTGATTGCCATCTGGGTGGTACCGCGCGATCCACCCATCACCGACAGTTGGAGCGTTGATTGGCTTGGCGCATTTGCCATTGGAGCGGGTCTGGTGTTCATCTTGCTGAGTCTGACAACGGCACAAAATTCCGCGAGAGGCTGGCAGACACCTTGTAAGTGACATCTATCGATGTCGGACTGTCCCTCATCGCAGATATACCTGGCCTGTTCGCTGGCGCAGCAGTCATGTTCGCACTCTTCGCATGGCGGCAGTATCGCCTGACCACACTATCCCGGATGGACGGAACGTCCAGCACCCCACCGCTCATACCTGCCGACCTGTTGTCATGGGAAAAGCGGAACCTGCTCGTAATTTACGTTGCGGCCTTTTGCATTTGGGGTGCATCAGACGTGAGCCCCGGAACGGACGTGCAGCGGGGTTTGGGCTCTGCCTTGATCATCAGAACCTGGTCGTCTTCATCTCGTACCTGTACTTTGACGTGCTTCATTTGTCGGCCTTTGATGCCGGCCTCAGACTCGCCACCATCTTCTTCAGCGGTACGGCTGCGGCTGTATGTTTGCCCAAGCGCTTATGATGACGATGCTGACGCGCAGGTGGTGGTGTCACTGACGATCTCGTCGGTTCCGCCGCGCATCTTGATCGCGACTGGATGTGCAGTCTCTTCGTGAGTGGTACGCGGCGAGGGGGGAAGGCGAAGGGGGCTCCTCGCTCTAGGCCGTGACTCACATCAGTATATCATCCATCCTCTTTGCGGTCCGTGGGCTCGATTGGCCGTTCTGGCGCGCCGACCTCTGGGCACTGCTCATCCTGTACTACGGAGTCAACTCGTAAGCTGTCCACAACTCGGTATCCGCTGATGGCAGCATCATCTCGGCCGGTAACACCTTGATATCTCAGACGGCGGGACCGTACGCATGAACAGATTCCAGACCCGATTTAGCTCACTTCACAGGCGGGACTTGTCCATGGCCGCGGCCATCTTCCAAATGTGTTGCCGGCTTGGAAACGCCGTCGGTCTAGCTGTATCCAACTTGATCCGCAACGCGGTCGAGACTTCCGCACGCCGACACGGCCAAAGCGCCACGGACGCTGCGCTTGAGGGTCTGCACATGGCATTCTGGACTCTGGCCGGCTTGTCCCTTTTCTGTATTTCTTGCCAGAAAGCAGGCCGATCGAGTGCAGCGCTGACTCCAGCGGCGGCCGTGGTCGGCTTTGGCATGCACGGATGGGAGTACCTCTATTACGAACCCGCCGATGAGACTGTAGACGGACACGAAGTGAACCAAGGCGATGCAGTAGACCGGGCTTGATGATGATGCATGGTAGAAGCTGCGTGCGCACCACCGCTCATCGAGGCACGATTTGCCACCGGCCGGTGGCCGAAGGGCGCCTTTGCGGATGGATCTGCCGGAAGCGACCGCACCGGATCCGCACCGCATATGATCCTACAGTCCGCACTCCGCACCATCGCTCAAGCTTCGCGACGTATATATACTATGCAGTCTCATGCATGCTCAAGTACAACGTTACCATCACGCCGCCCTCCATCATGGCCTTCCTTCAGTCCGTTTCGCGCCGCCTTTCGCATATCAGCAAGGAGCGGCGTATCATCTGCGTCATCGCCATCGCGAGCGCCTTCCTCGTGCTTGAGCTCGTGGTGGGATTCATCACCCGCTCACTCGCACTCGTCGCCGATGCGTTCCATATCCTGTCCGACATCCTTGGATACGTCGTGGCCGTCGTGGCTGTGCGGTATGCGGGGCGCACGTCGAAGAATGGGCAGTATACGTACGGGTATCGTCGGGCCGAGACTCTTGGAGGGTTCTTCAACGGTGGTGAGCATGATATCCGCCTGACATTGTGATCAAAGGCTCACCGCCGTAGCGTTCCTCATGGCCCTAGGCGTATCTGTCTTGCTGCAATCAATCGAAAGATTCATCGAGCCCTCGAAGATCAGCAATCCCGTCATGGTCATGGCTGTGGGAGCCGCGGGAATCGGAAGCAACGTGCTGATGCTGCTCATACTGGGAGGTGAGTAGCACCCCGCTCAGGAACTCGGTTCACACCAGGTCATGCGCATTCTCACGGCGATGAGGGGCATGGCCATGCAGCAGGGGACGCCCCAAACGGCTCAGCGACGTCCGAGCACCAACATGGAACAGGCCAAAGTGTTCCCACCTCGGGCAGCGACACTGCATCGCACCCTCACGACGGCCACGCTCACACGCGGAGTCGACTCTCCGCCAAAGCATCTCGATTTTCCGACATCAATATCTTCGGTGTGCTAATTCATATTCTGAGCGATGCGCTCAACAGTGTGGCCGTCAGTAAGTCCCGACCTATTCTTCGAACATGACGACATCCGACCCGTGTCTGGTGGTCCACGCTCGAGACATCGTCACGGTCGCGAACGCTGACCGGCAGTCATCTCGGCGGGAATATACAAAGCGACGGGCTTCAAGTATGCCGATCCCATTGCGTCTGTCTTTGTCGGGTGCATGATCATCGGCACCGCGTGGCCGCTTGTCATGCGTGCTGGACGCAGCTTACTCGCCGCCGCGCCCGATACGATCGACGTCAAGGGCGTGAAAGAGGATGTCGAGCGGATCACTGGTACGGACACGGTGCACGATCTGCACGTCTGGAGCGTCGGTGCGTGCTGGCTCTCCGGAAGCGATGACGGTCGTTGCTGATGGGCAGACAGCAAGACGACCGTGGCCTCGTTACATCTGCAGTAAGCCTGATGCGGGGGCATTGCGCGCGCTGAGCTGATGGCAGGCATGTCAACGACTCGCTGGAACAATTCGAAGGGGTGGCAGAAGAGATCCGCAAGGTGTGTACATTGCTCGTCCATCGAGATGTCCACATGCGTTGTTGCTGACGCCAGTGCCTGCACCTTTGGGGAATTCACGAAGCGACTATACAGCCTGAGCCTGCAGACAACACCCGCATGCAAACCCACGACGACAGCCAAAGGCAAGGGACTCCGCCCGCTCCACACCACCAGGGATCAGCGACGGCGTATCCTCCCGATGTGCTCACTGGAACATCGACCCGCTGTCGTCGGCACTGCGTGGACGAGTGTCAAGATCGGGTCATCTAGGTTCGCGAAGGGTAAACGATGCACGCAGTCAATACCACATAGTGCTGTGACCGAATCGCATATGCTTTGCCGGATGTACATCATGCATATCACAACCTGTTTTCCACATCTCTAGATCGCAGCCATGACCAATCGGCCAACTTCCTCCTTCTCTGCCCGGACCGCCAACTCGAGCGTAACCCCTGAGCCGGACGCGAAGGTCATTCGACATCTCGCGAGGACCTTTCCTCCTCCTCCGGCAACCAAACCCGAGAGGTTGAGCGTGTGCACCGAGTTGGACGTGGGCGACTCGGTGCCACCTAATGGCTCCATGCCGAGCACCTCGATGAGCGACTTGCATGCATCTGACGTCAGCTTGGCTCAGACGACTCGAGGGCTCTGCTCACCGCGCAATGACTCTGACGAGGAGAGCGCAAAAGTCTCCGTGATGGAGCTCGCGCCTGCCAGCTTGTCCCACTCGCTGGCAAAGGTGACATACGTTGGCGTGATGTACTGCGTGTCAGCCTGATCCAAGGACGAGGCAAGTCACTCACGTCTGCTGAACCCAGATCGCAGTCCTCCACCTGGTACTCGTCTTGGTACCCCTCCTCCTCCGGCTCGCCGCTGCTTGGGTCCACCTCCTTGCTGACAAACTGCAGCGTACATGAGAACGAGCCTGCAGCGTAGCTCGCTGGGTCGTCCCGCGTAAACGACACGTACACCTGTCCAGATCCGTTCGCAGCGTTGAGAGACGGGATAGGCAGGATGAAGTCCTCGGTGAGGCCGGTATCCGGACCAGGCGTCATCAGGACCTGAACTTGCTCCAGCACCGTATCCGGAATCGTGTTCGACACGTTGAACTGGAACACGACGTGCTCTTTGAACACGTGTTTGACCGTCGTGACGACATACTCGGTCTCGGATTCTGTAAGCTCGATGGGCTTCGATGACGACTTGAAGATCGGGCCGTAGCTTTCGAACTCAGGGATGGCTGAAAGCTGAGCAGAGTAAGACGACTGTGCCTCGGACGCGGATGCTGACGCAGGCGATGTTTCGGGGAGCTTTGACGACGAAGCCTGGATCGAGTCGAGCGCTGAGGGGCGGGATTGGGCGACCTCGGCAGCGGCCTGCTGACGAGACACCCGAGGAACAGACTTGATGTCGAAGGCGGCAGAGTGTCGGGCATCGTCCTTGACGTACGAGACCAGTTCGGACTCGAGAGCGGCCAGCGAGAATGTCGCCTCTGCTTGTCAAAATCTCCGCCATATGACACGCGCACAGCCTGCTCACCTTCTCGGACAAAGACATCAGCCAAGGCCTTCTCCTCAAGCACCTTGATGTACATTGCCGCTCGGTCCCGGACCTCGTCGTCGACATCCTCCAGGCATCGTCTCAGCAAGACGTTGACGCTCTTCATGACCGCAGCATCCTCCACACAGACACCAAACTTGGCGAGGGAAGAGACGGCAGCGGCTCGCACGACGGCATTCTCCAAGATGACTCGGTTGTAGATGTATCGGATGAACTTGGTCGGATTGCGTGTCTTAGGGCCTTCAATACCGAGCAAGTGAAGAATTCGGACCGAGAGCTTGGTGAACTCGCAGTCCTCAATGAACTCGCAAAGGTGGGCAAGGGCTGGAGTCAGCAACGCATGACCGAGTATGTCGTGCTACTCACCGGTCTCCCGACAGTCCTTGATGAATCGGATCATGTCGAAGATGGCCTCAACGACGGCATGCTTAAAGTCGTATCCACCCTCGTCCCGGAGAACGCCGGACAGGAACGACAACATGACAGCCTGCTTCGCGGGGAATTTGAGGCACAGCGATCGGATGGCGTCGACAACGATGATCTTGAATTCGTCGGTGATGTCGGTCATGAACGACGAGATTTGCTTCATCAAGCGGTCCACGGATGCCTCGTTTCCGGTCTGGCGTCAGAAAGACCTTATTTTCCCGATGCTTATGGCTCACCTTGAGCAAGGTGGTGATGGCGTATGTAGCAATGGATCGGTTCGAGTCCGTGATCAGGTTCTCCATGTCCACGTTGCAGGCCGTAACAGCCGCCGGCTGGGTCATGGCGAGCTTGTTCAGCGTCTTGATCGCCGCGAACTTGAGGATGGCTTTCGGTGACGACAGGAAGAGCTGCAAGACTACACGTAAGCTGCTGACTATGGCCTGCAGCAAGGCAGCTCACCAGCAACAGGTCGGAACAGCTCGGCGGTCGACACGGTGCGCATCTCGCAGATAGCCCGCGCCGCCTCAATGTTGACCATGTCCGACTTGTGTCGCAGCAGACCCTCGAGGTACTCGTGCATCTGCCGTTGCACGCTGCCGTCAGCTGGTGCCCTGCCTGTTGCCTGCCGCGGGACTCACTTCGGGTCCTCGTCCATCACCTTTCGGGCAAACCTGATCAACATACAGATGGCCATCGGATTCCTGATCACGCTGGCACCCTTTCCACCCGCTCCCAGCTGCTGCACCATCTTCGTGATCGCCATCCTGTCCTTCTCCCTCATGACGTACAGCAGACCAAGCGCGTGGTACTGCATAATGTAGCTCGAGCTTGGGACCGCCTGGAACCCGGCAGAGCTGCCACCCGAGAGGTACGATCCACCGAATCCTCCGCCAGACGAAACGGCCTTGGCATTGACGGCTTCTTGCGCTTCGTTCGACCATCGCTTGATGATGGTGGGCGAGAGGGGGTAGAGGTGGTATGACGAGATGAGGGAAGCGGAGGAGATGGCGGATGATCGGTCGACGAGCGCAGACTTGAAGAGTCGCTCGACAGATTGGACGGATTGCGCCTAGCATGAGCTTGCAGACTACGTCAAGCCTGCGTTCCCAACTTACATCGATGATTCGGGCAAGAGCTCGGATCGCGTTCGGTCGGTAGATGACCTCGTGGTTCGACTGCATGTCCTTCATGATGGACGACGTGACCATGATCACATCCTCCGCAATGGTCGACAGCTCCTTGATAACGAGGTAGACCATCTGTCGCAGCGCGCTCTGATTATCAGTCACCCGGCGACGGGCATGTAGATAACGTCTTCACTTACGTCTTTGTGCTGGAACAGCTTGGTCACACCGAAGAACAACGTTGTCGCCTCCTGGGTCGAGAATGTCTCCCCAGCGTACAGGAGGTAGATGATGCGCGTCAAGAGAGCCCTGCATTTCCGCGGCGAGATGGGCGACTCATTGAACACCCGGGCCTCTTGAATGACCGTCGTCTTGTCATTGTAGAACGCTACGTGTCAGCTCCTCGATCACGCTCGTCGATGTTCCGCCGACGCACAGATCCCTCCGGACTCCTCGTCCTTCTTGAACGACATGGCGGGCGGCGTGATGAGCTTGGTATGCAGGTGAGAATGTATGCAAGGAGGTGTTGTTGTCTATGAGCGTGTCATAGCGCCGTGAAGCAGCAGCCACGATGCTCGACGCGCTCCAGCACGGCGTTTCCCACGAGTGGCACAGGGACCGAGGGGTAAGACTATGTTATTACGTTTTTGTGATCTAATGTGTTGTAATGACTTGCAAGAATTGTAATCAGAGGGCTCGTTTCAGCTCTGCACAGGTGAAACGTCATCCAGCGGCATCCCAGGGTAAACAGCATGAAATAAAGCTATGCACATGCGCACTAGCCAAGCGGACATCGGCACCGGGCTCATCCTCCCCCCCTCGCTCTCCACACGCTAGTCGATGCGTCGCAAAAGTTCATCATCTGTAAACATGTAGAGCTGCGTCGCCCGTGCGGCTTGCGATGCATTTCACCTTGATCCCCTAGCTTTACGAAACCAGCCCCGTTCTTCTGTACGCTCGCTCTGCGGAAGGGTCGCTTGACTGTCTGTCCGGCCTTTTCTTGTCCTTCTACTCACATGCGGCTCCCTGCACGGGTAGGCGTCGCTATCGCTCTGGGTGGTGTCGCATCGATCGTACATGCCGACTGCACAGCCAACACCTCGTCAACCGATGATCTGCAACGGCTGTTGACGGAGGGTGGGCAGGGATACAAGCTGTCTCTGTGCGCGGGGCAGACCTACACTTTGGACAAGATACTCAACTACACCGCCGTCGGACAGGTGGGTGACCC
>JAHXHD010000582.1:0-17521 GCA_019857685.1 Papiliotrema terrestris
GGGTGAGAGTAGGATGTCGATGGGAGGCTGGAGATCGCGTTGATGAGCGACATGGTGAGAGGGGATGGGGGGAGGAGAAAGTTGTGGTTGGTGGTAAAGTGTACGAGGAAGAAGTGAGCTCGCGATCGAGTGGTTATTGGTGAAATATGAGTGGTCGTTGTCGGCAGAAAAGTAAAATTCGGAAACGCGCCGGATGCTCACCAGTCACGCCATCATGAATGAATTCCAGAGATCGCCATCCATTACGGGCCCCCAGTCGATTCCGAATCGCTCACCAGATAGGCTCACCGGGTACGCACCGGACTAACCAATAGGTGTGCAGCCTTGATGCCGGCCTACCAACAGCGCGCCTCAGAGAGAGCCGGGGGATCGATGATGCTGTATACATGCTGCATATATAGGAGCGTCCTGCACTCGCTGCTGTCATGGTATCCTTTATCCAAAAGGCATAGCACAGATCGGAACGATAGGGAAGACCGTTTAGCCATACCGTCATGTCGTCTCACTCCGCCTACTTGTCCACCTCTTCCCGCAAGCGGATGAGGTCTTTCGAAGTCTCTTCCAGAAGATCTTGGTGGTTCAGTCATCGCCCGATCACCGTCAACAACGCTCACCCTCATAAGCTGCCACCAGCTCATTCTTCACGGCGAACATCTTTGTCCTCGTTTTGGACGGCGGGAGTTCGTACAGCAGAGAACACATGTTGACCGCCGCCAAGTGGTCCTGGCGTCAGCTCAATGATAGCGCTACCGCTCGCTTGACAACACCCACGATCTTGGCCAGCTCTTTCCTCTTGTCTCTGTACTTTTTTTGCGACTGCACGTTCTGCGAACGACGGCGTTTCGGGTCTCGGCCTCTCGGTCTACCGCCCTTTCTGGACTTCTTCGCCTTGCGTGGAGCCGGTCGATC
This sequence comes from Papiliotrema terrestris, assembly GCA_019857685.1. NCBI lineage: Eukaryota > Fungi > Basidiomycota > Tremellomycetes > Tremellales > Rhynchogastremaceae > Papiliotrema > Papiliotrema terrestris. The sequence continues at coordinate 910 of JAHXHD010000582.1, forward strand.
GCCGATGGAAGGCGCGTAGCCCGAGCTCAACTCGCTCGGGCCTTCCGAGGATTCCCTGATCTCGCCATCATCGGCTGATTTGGTCATGATGAGCGCGTAGATGTCCTGATCGACCGATGACGGAAAGTTACGTCGACGGGAAGATCTAGCCCAATGGCGGCGAGGCGAGGGTGTTCTGATTCTAGAGGAGGGGTCAGGCGGGGGAGGCACGACGGGCTGAGATGCGATCAGCTCGCTTGCAATCTATCGCTGCGTACCGGTTGCTTTTGTGATTGCACAGATGCTCTCGCTCGACTCTTGACCCGCTCAGCTAGGCTGAGTTCGGGGTCCTCGTTGGGGATGGCAATCTCGCGGGGCGCATCGATTTGAGCCTCGCCGCGCGTGGAAGAGCTGAGGGTCTTGGGGGTCTGCAGCTCGACGGACGAGGCTGTGCGTCCTGTGTACCTGCTGCTGGGCGTTTGTGCTGCGCAGCTTTCACCCTGACTCTGGTCGTCATCGCTCGAGTCGCTCATGACATCCATGTCCGACTGAAGGGTGTCGACCGCGAGGTGCCCAGAACGGGAGGACGGCAGAGAGAGGTGGATGGGGTTAACAACGGCGGGGGACCTGGCAATGGAGGAGTCTGGATGATGTCAGCCAGACCATCTACGGTGGCGAGGCTTACAGGAGAGGAAGCTGGTGACAGAGGATTGGTCGTCATTGTTCTGATACGGGACAAATGTAGGTGCCGTGGACCTAGAATCGGCAGGCTTCCAGAGCGGATGTGAGGTGTAGCTCGGACCCGCGACGGGGAGGTTCAGGGAGATGTCGTCGAGCATTGCCGGGGTGGTAAAGTCTATCGGATCTAGTAGTGGACCATGCCCAAAGTAGGGTTTCGAGTCGACGAGGTAATCGTCTAATCGTCAACGGTCTTCCTTGCGATGTTAAGGAGGGTGCAGAAGACGAGGTCGCTGGCCGAGCTAGGAAGTGATCAAGATGTCATCAAAGAGCTCACCGTCGGGATCCAAGAGATACTGGTCGTACACCTCGTTGTCGTCCTGTCCTTCCAGCGCATCCTTCTCGTCCCTGCAGGGTGATCAGCGGCGGCTCTGAAGCGCAGGTCGGATGCCCTGGTCCCCGAGGATGCCACGATCAGCCATTGAAACGCGTCACGTACCGCAGAACTCCTTTGCGACCCATCATACTACCACTCGGCCTCCCAACTGTGAACACACAACTCTAGACCTTTTGGCGACACCGATTAAGGTAATGAACGACAAGGCTTGTAGGATAGATTGGTGGGGAAGGATGACAAGAAGAGATGTCGATGAACCCTGTGTTTATATCTCCTGGCATCTCCCCACTCCCAGTCTCCCCCTCCCGACAACCAGATCTGCAGTCACCGGTAACGCGCAGCGGCCATGCGGCATCATGTCCTTTCCGCCAGCCTCCCGCAACCTTGGGCCTTCTACCGCTGTCGTGTGATTGTGGACCGTGCTCACGATGACTTGTTGAACGACGGGGGCCACTAGCTCGTCCGTCGTGATGGTACCTCGGGAGCCAAAGGACCCGGGGCGTGCCTGTGACTGCAGGCGCGGAGGCTGACTTGGGGAGTTCGCCGTGATGGCGAGCTTGTACTTTGGCGCATGTTCCTCACCGCGAGTATAGGTGTCCTTTCAAACGCTTCCTTTCGACCTCCTGCTCGCTGGAAGAGGCAGTCAGCGGTAGCGAAGGCTTTGTGCCCAGACGCTCTCGGCCCGGTTGAGGTCAAGGTACTGACGGTAGTACAGCTGGGAAGCAGGTTAGTTCGGCGGAGCCGCTTGACCGAGATCTGGGACCCGTCAAGCGTGAGACTGAAACGCCGCGGAGAGGTTCCATCCGGGTCCCTTGCCGTGATTGACGTGCAATGCGGCGACTGGCTGCACGTGTGGCCATCGTTGAGCTGAGCACGGAGCGTAGATCCAGACCGCGATCATGACGTTTGATCGTGGTGGCTCAGGCCCGAGGTGCGGTGTGTCGTGAGGTTGACGAATCGCCTGATGGTCGCCAAGCGGGAAGACAACCTGCCCTAGTGTCGGATCAATGTCTTGTGCTTGGTGGCGCAGTGCAGCATCTTGGACCAAGCGGCCAGCAGAGTACGGCCAAAAGGTCTGGTCCTGATTTTGCGATAGGGGCAGGGGATTTCGGGTTGATGCTCACTGAACTGAGCTGCAAGTGCCCCCGCGACATGACCGCCGATATTGATAATTGCTAACCCAGCCAGGAGGGACTCACGATGAGTCCCGGATCATCCTGGTCGACCCATAGCGACCCATGTCTGGCGGGTGGGTGCTAAGGGCACACCCTTATCGTGTCTCGTTCAGCTCACGACCCTCCCATCCGCCTCTAGCCGCACTCGTCATCCCGCAAAGTCTACACCCATGCATCGATACGTGGGAATGCCAGAATACAACGCAGAACCTAAAGCGACTGCTCAAACGCCCAGTCTTCCTTGAAAGCCTCCTCGACGCCCTTCTTGGCTGCATCGCTGATGGGTCCAAGGGGCAGTCGGCAGTCTCCGCCAAGACCCTGTTCAACAAAGTGGTCGAGGAAGTATTTGGCTCCTTGGAATCCGTAGCTGACCGCGATGCCATCGCTCCGGGCGACTAGGTCGTCAGCATGGGCCAAGGGTGGTAGAGCAAGTGTCGACTCACTCCGATCCTGCAACTGGATGGCCTCGACCAGGGCCTTGTGGTCGCCGGCGATCCCCTTCAGACTCTGGTCGTACAGCCGCCTGATCGTCTTGGGGAAGAGCCCACCCGTCGACGTGATCGCACCGGTGTGGTGCGAGATGAGCGCGGGGAGAAGCGTGTCGGAGAAGCCCGGCAGGAGCTGGAATTCTCCGCCCTTGATGACGGAGTTGAGGAAAGCGCCCTTGCGCTTGAGGAATTCGGGCGATCGGGTGTAGTTGGCGATTCGGTGGCCCTTGCCGATGTTGCCGCATGTGAGCTTGACGCCAAAGCAGTTGGGGTGGTCGGCCAGCGAGCTGAGCTCGTCCGAGTTGAGATCGATTCCGCCCGCGGCGCCCCTATCATTAGCACGCGCCGCGGCCAAGCGAATCATGGACTGACGGGAAGTTGTAGATCATGACGGGGAGGGGGGACTTGTCCATGACGCCAGTGAAGTAGCCGAGGATGGCCTCTCGGTCCCGGGCAATCGCAAAGGAGAAGTAGCCTGCGGTCAGCGAAGATCAAAGGAGAAGCTCCGGCGCACCTGGCAAGATGACGATCGCATGGGAAGCACCAGCCTCGGCGGCCTCCCTCGTCAGCTCCAGAGTCGTCTGGACCGATCCTCCGCCCGTTCCCACAAGCAGCGGCGCATCTTGCAGGCCCGCATCGTCAAGCGCTTTCCTTGCCGTCGCGGTCGCGGCCTTCCTTTCTGCGCTGGACAGGTTGTGCGCTGCGGTCAGTTCGATTCCCTCCCTCCAAACACACCTTCTCCTGTTGTTCCGAGGAGGACGATGTTGATGCCGGCTTTCGCACATCGGACGACCTGCTTGGCGAGTGCCTCGTGGTCGATCTCGTCCAGTCCGGCCTTGAAGGGGGTGGTGAGGGGGACACCGGGCCCGTTGGTCCAGAGAGGTCGGTGAATGCCGTTGCTGGTGGTCATTGTGGGAGCGTGGAAGTGGTGGTTGTGGTGATGGAGAGGGTCAAGTCGTACGTATCGGTCTGCGCTATAAGGCTCGCGAATGGGAAGGCAAAGTCCGGCCCTGGCACTCGCTTCTTGGGCGGACAGAAGAAACCGGTCCCCTCGGCCAAATCCATGTCCGGCCAGCGCTGACATGTTTGTCCGCCTCTGCCCAGCTTTAGCCGCGACTTGCCGATACCCGCCCGACTAGCCCCCTGGGTATCATCATTGAATACCGGTCGCACCATCTCATCGTCGCTTCAACCGGTCGGGAGACGCCTGAAGGCTGCCTCTTCGCTCGCATAAGGAACTCGTTTCCCGAATCCCGGCTCCCATGCTGCATAGAAAGTGCGCGCAACATCCGTTCATGCAGCCTCCAAGCATGAGGTTGCTCAAGGGACAGGCAGAATGGATGAATATTACGTAAATAGCCTTTTTGCCCGATCGGGTGACAATTGGTGCGACGAGTACCCGCGGGGCCTTCGACTCGCTGTCCTTGTTGCCCCTACACCTTCATTCGTTGGCTTTTGTCTCCACTTGATGCGCTCCAGGTCTGCTTGAGCTCTGGAAGCCGCTGGTGTCGCTTCGACTTTTACCGTTCTGACGCTGCCGGACGGCTTTAAGCGTCATATCCATTCTACGTCTGGTCCGTTCCTCTTCGCCGCGTTCAGCCGAGCCGCGTTAGGTTCAAACAATGTCGCATCTCCACTCGAACCCGTTCGCCTTTGGTCAGCCGTCGCATCAGCAGCAACAGCACCAGCCGCAGCAGCTGCAAAACCAGCACCGGTCTTCGTCGTTTGGGGAGCTAGCCCATCCGCCCTCTCGCCTGTCCCCGCCTCCCGGCACCAACCTCACGCACCTGCTCTCGCATTCGGTCATCGCTGGTCATGATCCGGTTCGGAAGGACTCGGTCGACTCGTCCAGCGCCAAGAAGAAGGAGGAGTCTGGGCCGAAAAGGGGTTATCGTGCATGCGTGGGTGGAGCTGTCCTGGCATCTGCTCACTGCAGGTCCACTGCCGCCTTCGCAAAGCCAAATGCGATCTGGGCGACGTGAACAGTCCAAGCGAGCCGCCGTGCTCCCGATGTCGTCGGGAGCAGCGGTCATGCGTCTTCCTCCCATCAGTGCGTGCCAGATATTCCTACGGGTCTGCCTTGGCTCACTTCAGAAACGACGGAAGAAGAATCAGCCTGACGATGACCTCACACCAGAGGTCTATCCTGCCGGCGTCAACCTCTCGTCAATTCAGAAGGAAGAATGGCAACCACCCGCAGCGAACAACTTTGCCGTACCTCTGACTCAACAACCACCCTCCGCTTCGTCGGGCCTCTCAGCGACCCTCGCGCCCCCATCATGGCCCGACCACATGTTCCAGAACCACGCCCAGGCAGGTCCAAGCAATCCGCTGCACACCGCATTTCTCGATGCGACGCACCAGGCCCCCGCCGACCCGCCATCCATTGCGCAATCCAACCCCACCCCGACGTCGCTACCCGAGTCCACGGGCTCTGGTTCGGCCATCTCGCCAAGTCAACGCACCAAACGCCGGCGGCAACACTCCCCCGACGCCACGCGCCGTATCGTTGCAGCCAACTTTTCCAATGAGACGGACGCGCTCGAGATTTTGGCTCACGCGGCGGCCGAGAATGACTCGGACGATGCGGATACGAAGCCGTCCACCGAGGAAGGCAAGAAGAATGTCAGGTGGGACATTCAAGAGGAGAATCCCCGAGGTGTGGCCGACTTCTCGCTCGTGAAGGCCGGGGTGCTTTCCGTGACCGATGTAGAAAACCTTGTCCGATTGTTCTTCGAATGCCACCATCCGGTATTGGTAAGTCAAGATTGTGACGCCAGCTGACCATAGCCAATCTTCCAAACCGCGCGCATACCTAAAACGCTCGCGCAGCTATCACAATTGGCGTATTCCGACCCTTTCCTGCTTTCCACGATGATCCTCGTTGCTTCGCGGCATCATGCTCAGCCGCACATGAGGACCGTTCACGAGAAGACCTGGAAGATTGTCCGCGACGCTCTGGCGGACTATTCGTTCTCCGGCTTGACCGCGACGGTCGGTTTCGTCGAAGGAGTACTGCTGCTTGCCGAGTTCTTGCCGCGCGAACAGTCTGGTCAGCCGATGAGCACACAACTGCTGGGCGGTGCTGGCGGAGATGCGACCCAGGAAGGGATGGAGAATCGGCGTAGCTGGGCCTTGACCGGTCTAGCTATCCGGGCGGCGTATGGGATCGGACGTGAGTGGCGGTACCGCGTTCGAGCTGACAGTAGTCGATCAGATCGCACTCGAAGTTGGCGGAGAACGTACAGCGGAAGTGGAGCGTGCGAGAAGTGCTTGGACGTGGTGTTATCTGTATGATCGGACAATAGATGAGTCGGCCGTCTACCGCATGAGCTCCTGCTGACCCACACGCCTGCGAACAGGTCTGGCGTTCTGGTCTCGGGGTCCCACACTATGCTTCCTAGGCTATTCGCATATATCGCAGACGGGCGAAGCGGCCGCGAGGGAGAACTTTCCCTACATGCTTTCGCCCGGTGGACCCGGCGAGCCGACAACCGGAGATGACTCGGCCAGTTTGATGCAAGCACTGATGGAGTTGACTCAGGTGAGCCACGCGTTGGCGACGCTGCTCACACCAGATCATGACCAACGCCCACGATATCTTGTACCCATCGAAAGGCCGGACGTCTGCGCTCGTCAGCCAGGGCACGTACTTTAAGGTGAGTCTGATCGAGTCGCTCCGGCTTACGGCAGTACTGCGATCACTTCCGCAAGGCACTTGACACTTATGCCCTGGTATGTCGCGGCGACTTTCAAGATACTCTCATTGACACCAGGTATGGACGGACAAGAAGTGGAAGAATCCCGCGCTCAAGGAGCTCGCGTCGTGCACGTACCATTTTGTCCGCCTCTACGTGTCGAGCTTTGCGTTTCAGGCGCATGTGCAGAGGGCGCAGATGCGGGCAGAGGAAGAACGAGGCGTGGACGGACGGGGGTCCGTTTCTGGAACGCAACTGTTCCCCAGAGGTGAGTCAGTGCTTTGGCCAGCGCTGACCGTAGGCTCCGCCACGTCACCGGATGCGCTGTACATCTACGACTCGATCGACGCGGCCAACGAGATCCTGCATATCTGCCTGCGCCTCGGCCAGATGGGCGTGTTGCAGAATCTGCCTAGTCGATACTTGATCAACTTTGTCTACGGCGGGGTGTTTGCACTGAAAGCGGGGTACAGCGGTGCGACGAGCAAGAAGGACATGCTCAAGTGAGTGCCTGCGTCCGACTCCAACTCACGCCAGAACCAAAGAAGTCGTCGATCACGTGTGCGCCACGCTCGTCCTCTCAAGCCCGGACCGCGACCACCCAGCATCCAGATACGGCGGGATGCTGCGGATGTTGGCCAAGAAGCTGGAACAGCTGTCCGACGCATCAGTATGCTTTTTCCCCTGACTCTTCAAGTCTGTTACTGGTCTGACGAGTCCAGGCCGTTCCGAGCCGGTTCCCCTCGCCCGAACCCGCTTACACCGCCCTCGACCCGGAACAACCATTCAGCTTTACCACCAACGACCCACACCAGCTGCCCGCTCCGAATCTCGCCGACTTCACCCTATCCCAAGCGGCAAACAGCCAGGGCCAAGATGGACTGTTCGATTTCGACGTCGAAGGGGTCAACTTCAACCTGGAAGGATTCTGGGACGACTTTTCGTTGCTGGGAGAGCAGAGCGGGTTCCCGTTCAAGTAGCCGTCGCTCAGTGTCTGCATGAGATCGGTCATGCGGTGCAAATGCCTCGAGTCCAAGCACGTTCCGTCATCAACAGTGAAATCGCTTCACACATAGCCATCCGTATTGCTGCGTTCGGCGCTACGGGTTGTGGAGACATATCACGATGACGAGGGGTTCTAGACGGATTGTGATGCCATGCGCGCCAGAATGAAGGAGCAGACACAAACAGGTATCGTTGTACAGCAGGGTCCAGTGATACATGTTGCAGCACTGTCATGTCTGTTGTACCTGTGTGGCTATGTAGACCTAGAAAACCTAGTAGCAAAGGTTCAGTACGCAATGGTCGGGCATCCGTCGTTTCAGCTCGATGCATACCCTCTTTACGGTACTTGAGCAGGCGAAGCTAACTCAGATCGATCTCATCTAGTGTCTGTCCCTCCCCCTCAGCATCCGACTCGTCCTTCGTCGTCTCTACCGCTTCGTCCGCTTTCGCTGCTTGCTGCTTGTCAGCCGAGGGATGTCGGCGGAACGGAGGCGATGCCATCGTGGTGCTGGCATCCGTCGAGGGTAGCGTGTCCTCCTGATCATCGCTGTTCTCCGGCGCGGCGCCGTTCGCCTCGACCGGGCGCGTGTCATCCCCTTCTTCGGCTCCGGAAACGCCTGTAGTCTCCCCGATCGGTCCTGCACCATGTGCGGCTGCCTTCGCCGGTTCCGCCGCCTCGTCCACCTCAACAGCGTCCAGTGCCGCAGTGATTTCCTCGACCGGTGTGATGGCACCCATCGTGCCAGTTGCCTCCTTCGCGGATTCCTCTTCGTCCTTGGGCTTTCCCACCGCCTCGTTGAACTTGGCGATAGCTTGATCAATGGTCGATGCGCGGTGAGGCTCTTCGGCGTCCGCTTGTAGCGGCAGATGCTCCTGGGACTCGGCAGGCGGCGTCACGGTCACAATTGGCGTCACAGGCGAGACGGTCGTGTCGGGGTCCTCGCTGACCGGTGCCGGCGGCTCTCTCAGCTGAATAGCGCCAGACTCATCAACAGTGGCCGATCCTACCGATGCAGGCGCCTCGTCGGGCAGATTCGACCGCACCGCACTGTCTGTGGCAACACCTGAAGCCGACGCAGCACCCACGGTCGTTGCCGCGGTGGGCGACTGCGCAGGCAAGTCCGTCTTGAGTGGGAACTTGAAGCCACTGCGATTAGCCAGAGTCATGCGGAATACGCCACGCGTACCGGTCCAGCTTGCCATCCGCCTCTGGCTTGGGACTCCTTGGCCGCACCACCTCGATCTCGCTCGGCAACGTCGACTCCCTGCTACGCCGTCCGGGGAGCCCTAGCGGCAGACTGCCCTCGCGGCTTCTCCGTCCTTCCGTCGATGAGCCTCTGTCCGGGCCTGCCGCCGATCCTGTCCCCGTCATGCTCATACGGGCAATTGTCTCCGGCGATGGCGAGCGGCGGATGTCCTCCGGACGCTCGAGTATTGGCGAAGAGGGTACTGAGGAGGTGAAGGGGAGGGATGTGCGTTTCAGCGGCTCGGGCCGCTTGAACGGGGCAGGGTTGGAGGCGGAGACAGCAGATGCTGGCGGAGGGGGTAGGAGGTAGTTTGAGATTGGCACGAGTCTGTGATTAGCGCAGCCTCCGGTCGTTGACTCACTTTCTCTCCCGAGCAACGGCGAAGAGCCAGTCTGGGCCAAGTACCGGCAGGTTCGTCCTGATCGCTTCGGTGTACGCCGGATCGATAGTGCCTCCACGGCCCATGTCGTCCCCGCCGACTATTGGCGACGTACAGACGAAGTGCGTCGTGTCGAGGGCGAGGCTGTCCGACTCCCTCGCTTCGATCTCGTGCATCGCGCTTCGGAGCCGTTGCAGCAGTTGAGGGGGCTGGATCGAGCCGAAGTAGATGTACAGGCCCGTCAGGTTGCTACGATTAGCTCGCCCTAGGCGGTATAGTCATCACCTACTCCATGGTGTGTGTCCGGACTCGAATAAGATTGGAAGAGTGTGTGCCTGCGGTCGTCTTCCTGCCTGTCAGGAGATGTGTTGAGACAGCGTTCACCAACTGACAGGACCAGCTGAAAAGTGTACTCTTCCCCACTCTGCAGCCCACCGGTCTTCCACTCCTTCTTCTCCTTCTTGCCGTACTCGCCCCCGACCCTCCCCCATCTCTGTCCATTCTTGTACATCTCCAGCGCTCGAAATCCCGCGCTGCCCAGGTCGAGGCTCTCCCACTCAACACACACGCTCGTCTGCGTCACATTACGAAGCTTGAGCACGGGGGCAGTCGGGGCGGTCGTGAACGATGCCAAGATGTTCGATTGGAGCTCCGAGAACTGGTCGCGGGCCCGTTGTTCTGCTGCCAGGTCACGCGCGACGGTGATAGTGAGGATGGAGCCGGGTCCAAGGGGTGGCTGGTTGCCTGACGGGGTGGGCAGGAGGAGGGATGGGAATTCGAGCAAATGCGCATTCGGGCCCAGCAGGATGGCCTGTCGTCAGGGGGAGCCAAGCTTGTCTGGCTGCGCTTACCATCCCGGCATCGAGCTTGCCCAGGGTGAACGTGACTGATGTCAGTCTCAGTGCGGTGAAGCTACTGGAACACATCAACTCACAGCGCTCCGTGTGGGACTTGCTGAGTCCGCGAATATGGCCAATCGGCTGCTGCTGCACCGGTGTACGGCTCGAGGACGCTTGGGAGGTTGTTGTTGAGCTCATCGTGGGCGAGAACAGTGTGACCGAGCTCGACTTGATCCCAGGTCTACGCGTTCGATTCCAGCCCAATCTTCGAGGAAGACGAAGATGCTCGCGACGATCGACAAAGTGGAGTGTACGGGGTGGTATCGGGTGATATGTATGCGTAACCCAGAGACATGCACGGTTGATGACCTCGACGACAACCCGAGACGCGTCAAACGTGGCAGCTAGCCGATCGTGTGGCGAATTCTTTTCACACGCAACCCCCTCCACGCCCGTTGGAATCCTTTCAGCTCCCCCATTGGAGCAGGCGGAAAGCACAGCAGGTTAGAGGGCACTGCTCGCCCCCGCTCTTGTGATCATACCCAAAAGACAGGTGGATTGTCACCTCGAGGATGGAGCTGTCTGTCACGCTCATTATCATCCGTGAGTGGGAGTCCTCAAGGCTGACTGCTCACGCGTAGTCTCCGTAGTCGTTCCGGTACTATGCTTCGCCATAGGCCTCTTCTTACTCATGCTGTATCGAATCAATAGGATTCGGAACCGGATCGCGCATCATGAGTTGGGCTTCGAGCAATGGCGAGAGCACCCGGCCGAACGTTCGTCCCACTGCGACGCATGTGCAGAAAAGCGCCACGACGGAGAGGCTGGAGGAACTTTGCCTTCCCCTATCACCGGACTCACCTCCTTTGGAGTTTTGCGTCGGGCATCCAGCACCAGTCAGCCACACTTTGCCGAGACGACCACCAGGATCCGGCGCATCTCCTCCGACCCCTCCAGGCCGGATACAATCCAGCGAGTCAATTCAGTAGCCTCTACACTGCTTACTGCGCCTCAGCCCTCCTCCGAGGCGTTGCCCTTCGGAGGCAGAAAGGGTTCTGCCGGTTCATGGATGGACTACTCGTCCTTGGTAGCCCTTCAAGCTGGACAGGTGGCGATGGGAGACAGGCGGCCCTCGGCGCTTTCCGACCCCGATAGTGGGATGGTGAGCATACGGCGAGTTAGTGTGGGTGGCGGGGAGGACGTGGTGGTGGTTCGGTCTGGTAGCCAGTCAAGCGAGGCTCGGCGGCGATCAATGGCTGCTGTCAACGCACCGGGGCCCGTCAATCAGGTGGACTCTTTGCCATCGCCAACTCTTCCACCTTCACATCCTTTCGCGATGGTTGGGAGCTCGAGCTTGGGCGCAACGACTCAGCCGTTAAAGCTGGACAAGCCTCCCAAACATAGATCAGGAAGTCACAGGGCGGATCGACCTGACAGTCTGGCTTTGACGAAAATTCGGCAGGCGGGACACCTTCAGGTTGTGATACCCGAGTCGCCCCGAAGTGTGAAACCGGCAGACAGCGATGTGTTCGAGGCGCTTCGGTCACCTGGCGGATTCTGGTCCGCGAACGATTCTCCGCCCGCCGAGCTCTTCGAGGCTTGGCGGGGCTTCCCTCTCAAAGGCTCCATCACGGTCGCGTCCACGCTCGACCAAGCTCAACCTCTTTCGCCCAGGACACCAGCTTCTACCGAAAGTCAAGTAGAAGACGGCTTTGGGGCGACGCCGAATGTGCCTGAAGCCGCTTGTCGTTCAAACGTAAACTGCGCTACAGTGCCCGATGTTCAGCCAACAGATTTCGTCGCCGCTGGTTGCTCGCCCCACCCTGTTGGTGCATCCGCCGCCCCTACTTCGCACCCCATCCTTCCCGCTGGTGACGGTGCACGCGCATTGCACAGGAGAGGCGACAAAATCACATATCTTGCAGATGACATCAGAGAGCACGAGGAGAACCGGCGGCTGGACCCAAAAACCGCTTCGTCAGCCGTGGCCCTGGCCTGTCTCGAGGAGGGACAAATGGGCTAGATGATCTGCGTGCATGCTCATGGCGGGTAGTGGACTGCCTGCAATGTCCTGCCTGGACGGAGAGATGCTGTGGCCACCGTTGTTCGGGGTCTTTATCGCTTATTTCGGCACTACTCGTGAAGCACAGCTCCAACAGCAGAGACAGATAATGAAACGACTGTTTATCCCTGTGCACTGGAATGATACACGCAGAGATAGTGCGAAGCATCGATGCTCCTCGAGGACAAGGGGTTCACCCAGCGACCAGGAGTGACTGTGGTCTGGGGACCCACAGCCGCCAATCTAATCTGTCCCTGTCTGATTGACCGGCGGAACCAATTTCACCTCCTCGTCCCATCATCGTCTATTCATCTTTCATCACCATGATCATACGGATATACCCCGCTCGCCATAGCGGCTTCATATCATGCGTGGCATCCAGCTCGAGGCTAATTGCCCGGCACAAGTCGACCACAAGCTCGGAACTGTCCGACAAGGCAGCTGCGATGTTGCAGCCGTCTTCACCGTCGACCCGAAAGTTTGGCCATGGTCGCACCAGGGGCAAGATGTCGGCGGGTCATACCTTTGACACGGCATCCCAGACGAGGAGCGAAGGGAGTTCTGCTGTAGACGATCAATTGACTACCCTCGCTCCACCTGCAGCTCCTCAACCGACATCAGCGAATTTTTGCCCCGACTCGTCCACACCCCATGATGCCCTGGGATCATACCGCCTCTTCGCGACGCGGACGCAACAACGCGCCCTGGCCGGAGTGTGGAAACCGCCAGATGCTCGGCCTATACTCGAATGCCTGCCGCCTCTTCCGCCCATACACGATTACGACCTCGCGCTCGCCGCGACTGATTTTAGCACTACCCCCGAGCTGTCGTACAAGCTAGCCCTGCTAGGCGATGCGATCCTCTCCGAGAGGGCAATCTTGGGACTGGACAAGGCGGGCATGGCAAAAACGGCGGGAGACCTAGCGGTGAGTCTGCATCGCTTTGGCGCTGACTGCAGACGCTCAAGACCGCCCTGATCACCAACAACACCCTGTCCCACCTCGCAGTCATGTACGGCATCCATACTATCCTCCTCACCCGCATACCATTGGGCGGGACCATGACGCAGTACCTGCTCGGCTCAGCATTCGAAGCGTGGGCGGCGGCGGCCTACCTCGATGCCAAAGCACGCGGACCGGACGCCCTTGCCGAGTACGACCAGGCGCTGGACCAGCTGTTCAGCTTCGAGACATGGGAGGATTCACACCGCACCCTGTCGGGCCAAAAAGCCGCTGTCTTCAGCTCTGTGCCCGCCGGACAACGCATGTGTACACCCATGAACGAGATCGGTGCGCAGGCGGACACACCCCTACGCGTTCCGCTCACCGGCCACCCCGCTCGCGATTTCCTCGAAATGCGCAAAGAGTCGGCGATGAGGACGTTCACCGATAAGCCCGACTCGACCCCTCCTCCAGCCGCCAATGTCGGCTCGGTGGCCGGATCTTTCGACGAAGCGCCCAATGCTTCTTTGCCTCAAAAATGAGCCGGTTTCGACGCCCACGCCCGCCCTCACACCTTTCCCATTTCGCCAGTCGCGGCCGAATTCAGCGACGAGCTGCACGAAGCAATGAAGCTGTTTTCCGAAGCGCAGAGCTCTATCAATGTCCCTCTGATGGCCCCGGTAGCTCCGCGTAAACAGCGCCAGATCCTCGAAGACAGCCCTGCCGAATTGCTGAACCTTGTCAAAACCCGCATCGAGGGCTTGCGCGAAGGACTCGTTGCGTGGGAGCGTAAGCCGGAGAGCGCTCGGCAACAGGTCATCCGCAAGGAAGAAGAGGCTCAAGCAGCCCAGACCCGACCTCTCCGGGCCGAGGCAGCCAAGCTGGAGGCGGCGCGGATCAAGGCTGCCGAAAAGGTCAAACGGGCGGTTGAAGACAAGACCGCACGGAGGGCCAAGAAGGCGGCGGAAGATGCGGCGAACAAGCAGGCTAAAGCAGAGGCGAAGAGGAAGAAGGCGGTACTGCACGCACAGCAGCTAGCAAAAGCAGCGTCGCGGCGTGAAGCAAAAGCTGCTGCGAGAGCCAAAATGGCTGTTGGACAGGCCGCGCTGGCTGTGGGCAAGACCGAGCGACACGCCATGGACGCATCTGCTGGCGAGGTCAGCGCGACCGCTGCTTAGAGGAAGGAATCGGAGTCTAAGAACACCCTGGACAGGTCGAATGTGGTCCAGACGTTTGACATAGCGACCGCTGGCTTCGGCAACGATGGGCAAGTCGCCGACGAAATCAACTTTGTCGATCAAGGATCAGCCGAGGCCGCGCCGATGGTGGTCAGAGATGAATGGGCGGTTGTGGCTCCAATATTGGTAAATACGCACTCGCAGGCTGTCGACGAGCAGAAACAGCCATCGGTCGACGGTTCGTCGGGCCTCGACCAGTACATGCCAAATGCGGTCGGAACAGACTTGATCAACCGGGCCTCTGATGAGGCCGATGTCGGGGAGACTGAGAGTGCAAGCCAGGAGGGGAGAGTGAGGGATGAATCGTAGATGGAAGCTAGTGAGGACGAAATGCCCGGCGGCCCCGAGCAGGATTATCGCAAGCAGAGGACGAAGCTGCTTTCGTAGAGCGCGAGACGATCTGTATCAATTTGCCGCCCAAGAGGTGGCGACATTATTCATTCCGCTTCATGATCGTCTAGCAGGCACGTCATGCTCTTAGTGATATCCCTCTCGCGCATCTTCCAGCTTGACAGCTTGACTCGGGCCCATTGCAGGTGCGGTGGGCGATATCTCCGCGCAAAGTGTCGGGGGCGGCATTTGACGGGCTAAATCCGCGACCAGGGCTTCGGACGCCATCGGCCCCGGAATCGGCCCGAAGTCCCCGAGGCCGCTTTGTACCGCTCACCCATATAACAGTCTCCGGCATGCATCATCGACTTTCTGGCCATCACTCACTGCCTGTGCAACGTAGAAACGACCTCTGCATACCTCTCCACACATCATGTCTGCCAACGCACCCCAGCAGGTCGGAGCCTCCACCGTCGCCAGCGAGGCGTCCCACAAGGACGCGACGTACCTTCCGCCGTCCGAGCTGGCAATCAAATACGCCAAGGGCATCCACAACCACCAGCCCGCTACCCCGCACCCGTCGGCTACTGCTACCGGCAGCAATCCGCACCTGATCAAAAAGGTCGAGCACTTTTACGTTCGACCACGATGGCTGCTTGTTAGGGTGAGTTGTCGGTATGTGGGGTGAGCTGCGCTGACGCCTAGGTCGAGACGGAGGGCGGAGTCGTCGGATGGGGAGAGGGAACGCTCGAGGGCCACACCGAGTCGGTCCAAGGCTCGCTGGATGACATCGGACGACGCATCGTCGGATGGGATGCGATGAACATTGAGGACGTGAGTCTTGCGGGTGGACCTGCGAGCCAGGCTGATGGCAGATCTACTCGTTCATGTACCGACTGCGGTTCTACCGAGGAGGCCCTGTGAGTCCAGCACCTCACGGAGGTACGGCGCTTACTCCAGACCCTCATGTCCGCTCTCAGCGGTATCGACATCGCCCTGTGGGATATCAAGGGGAAAGTGCTCGGCGTGCCCGTTTGGCAATTGCTCGGCGGAAAGGTGCGAGAGCGGTGTAACGTGTACGGCTGGTGAGTAGATGAGAGTCCTGTGAGCCGCGCTCACCTGTAGGGTCGGCGGAGACAGGCCCAGCGACGTGCTTGAGCAGGCCAAGGTGCGAAAGGCGCAGGGATTCACGCGGGTCAAGATGAACGCTACCGAGTCCATCGGGTGGCTCGACTCCCCGCATGCCCTGGACGAGACGGTTCAACGTCTCGCCGACATCAAGTCATTAGGTATTGACGCCGGGCTGTGAGTAATCCCAAGTGTCGCAATCACCCCCGCTGATCCCAGCGACTTCCACGGACGAGTGCACAAGCCTATGGCCAAGCAACTCGCCAAGCTGCTCGAGCCGCACCGACCGCTCTTCATCGAGGAGCCCCTTCTCCCGGGCCACCCCAAGGAGATGAAGGATCTGTACGACAAAACGACCATTCCCATTGCTGTGAGTCTGAACTATCCTGCCCGTAGCCGCGCTTACGCCAGCTCGGAGAGCGGCTGTTCACCCGAGAGGACTTCCGACCGTACTTCGAGGAGCGATGTATCGACATTGCCCAGCCTGACATCGCCCACGCGGGTGGCATCTCCGAAACGAAGAAGATCGCTACCATGGCCGAGGCGTACGACATTGGCGTCGCTCCGCACTGTCCCCTTGGTCCCCTCGCTTTCGCCGCCTCGCTCCAGATCGGTTTCTCCACGCCCAACTTTGTCGTCTGCGAAATGTCCTGGAAGGTAAGCCGAGCCGTTTCTCTGCGTACCTCGCTCACTGCAGATGCACTACAACACGGGCGGATTTGACCTGTTCACGTACATGACCAACCCGGAGGTCTTCGCGGTCAAGGACGGTTCCGTCGGTCTCCTCACCGGACCGGGTCTCGGTGTCGAGCTGAACGAGGAGCTCATCAGGTCGGAAGCAAAAGAGGCCGCCAAACTCGACCCATGGGTGAACCCTATCTTCAGGGGTCCCGATGGTGCCGTGCGAGAGTGGTAGCGAGTGTCTTGTGACCGATATTGTAATTTGTATGCATAAGTTCGTGTTCATCCACAGACTCTCTGTACTCGCGTGTGGGGGTGAGCCGAAGAGAAGAGGAGAGGAGAGGAGG
>JAHXHD010000583.1:0-37590 GCA_019857685.1 Papiliotrema terrestris
CTTCCCCCCCAGTCTTACTAACTCCCGCCGCTGTAAGGTCGAGCCGCTCGGTGGAAGGCGGTGGAAATTCAGGGTGCACGGCGCATTGTCACGCTACTCGATCCTTTGTCTTGCTCGATCACCGCTTGGCCAGCGCCATGCTGACAGCAGACACTGCTGGAACTGTGTACGGTAATGCAAGCTAACGGATCGGCCGAGGGAACCGCGTTGTTCGTGCCAGTGAGCTACACGACGAGCGAGGATCCGCGAGGGCGGTTTCCGGGGGACGACGGATACGGTCAGGATACAGGCGGGACTTCCGGCGGCGGTCGGCGCGTCGCCACCGCTCTGATCGAGGTCGCGGCCATGGGCGGTGCCGTTGCTGGCCTTGTGATCGGGTTAACGTTATCGTCGTGATGTCCGAGTACCAGCCTGACTGCATGAACATTTTCAGCAGGAGTTGCCTTGACACTAGGACTCGTCCAATGACCGATGGATTCCCTCCAGGCGTTGCCGCACTGCGACGATTGGAGACGACTGTGCGCGATAAGCTGCTCAAAACTGGGACTTCTGGGGCTTTGTATACTGTACATCTATTTGCACACAGATTACCTTCTACATTTACTCCTTGACGCCGAGCACCTTGACCAGTCCAAAGGCAGCTCCGGCAGCGAGACCACCGACGATCATCGTGCTGGTCGCTCCGTACAGGTATCCTCCCCAACCACCAGTAGCTCCCCTGTAATTCAGCGGCGTCCATCCCATGTTGACTTTGGCTCAACTTACGTGAAGTACGTCTTGAAACCACCGAAGATGAACAGCACGACTCCAGTGACGATGCACGAGATGGTCAGGCCAAGCTCGGCCGACGATGTCGCCATGTACGGTATGAGCGGGATGAGACCGCCGATGAAGTAGGAGAGACCGATGGTGAGAGCCGAGATGTACAATCGTGACTTGGGCACCTCCTCTGCTTGTCAGCTAGCTGCTGCGCATTTTGTGATTCATCTGCGTCACTCACCGAGTCCCTCGCCGAACTTGAGCAGGAACGCCGTCAGGCCCATGTCTTCGCTGGCGCCTTGTCCGCCATCCTCCTCCTCGCCATCGTTGTCCTTCTTCCAGTTGAGCCACGCCTTCTTGGCGACCTCCTTTGGCTTCGCCGGCGCGACAACACCTTCTGTCCCCTCGGTACCGGCCGCTCGGTCCCCCCACACATCCTCCTCCACCTGGCGCAAGTCCTCGGCTACCAATCGCGAAAGCGCCTCGTTCACACCGAGGGGTCCGAGAATCGAGTGAACCTCGCGCTCCATCTCGCCAGAGCATGAACGCAGGACACGAGCGGCGGTTTGGCGACGAAGGTAGTGGAAGTGGTCCAGTTCGGCCTGGGAAGCGAGGTAACCGCCAAGGCCCATCGAGATCGCTCCGGCACAGAGCTCGGCGAGACCACCGGTGACGACCAGCTTGGACGAGCCGAGGGATGACAGGCCAGCGGTCAGGGCGAATGGAACGGTCAGACCGTCAGAGAGACCAATGATGCTGTCGTGAGCCTAGTCTGCGGATTTGGACAGAGGGACGGGTGGCTTACACGTCGCGAACAATCTCTGGGGAGATAAGGTGCCTCTCATCGTCGTCCTTCAGGTCCTTGCAGCACGTCCCTCGCTCGTGCACTCCACACTTGCTGCCCAATGGTTGCTCGTCGGACAGGATGCCGGCCAGCTGTTGTTGCCTCGTCTGGGCGGAAGGTTGCTCGAGCGACCATACCGCCTGCGTCTTGGCCGAGCCGTTCCCCTTCTTCGGCAGCGAGACGGCCGTGGATGACGACGACGAGGCCGCGTTGGTCTTGCAGCAGCCGTTGGCGTTGTTACCGCAGCACGACATGGTTGGTGAAATGAGAGCAACTGGGGGGAAAGGAGTGTATGGGGTGGGTTGGAAAGTTTGAGCAGACGAAGAAGTTGATTACTGGACGGGTGCGAAGAAGGAGCCAAGTGCGGAAGTCTTTGTTCGGATGCTTTGTACTTGTATTTTAGCCGAGGGTTAGAGTGATGTATGTCGAGATCCGTGTCTGATCTGATCGGGGGGACGGTGGCCAACGGGGGGGCGAAAAATCGCTGTTCCGCCGGCCGAACGGGGGTATTTGCAAAGCTCGCCATTGGCTCAAATCGCTCGGGTGACAAAGCGGCGCGTCCAGGTTGGTCAAGCTAACGTCACCCACACTGGCACGTGGCGTCGTCCGAGCACCCTCGGCCGATCCCACCCAGGGCCCAAGGCAAAGGGGGCAAGGCGGTCATGTCCGCCGAGGGACGGTGCGCTCTCTCTACGATCGACGTCACTGCGACGCGTCCGTGAACATCACCCACATCGCACGCCGACTGCAGCAGCAGAAACAGCAGACATGAGGGTCGCCATCGTCGGGTCGGGCGTATCGGGCCTGTCTGCACTCTGGGTGAGTGTGCAACTTTTCCCGTGACCCGCCTCGCTCATGGCAGCTCCTCAACGAGTACTCGGAGCACGAGGTGAACATCTACGAGAAGGATGATCGGCCCGGAGGACACACCTCGACGCAGCAGTTCACGCGTGAGCGATCACAAACACGGCCCAGCGCCGGTGAATCCTGACAAGCAGGCGATGGCAAAGAGAGCTGCGCGGTGGATACGTGAGCTGCCGTAGTCCTTGTCCGGTCATTCAGAGCTGATCGTGTAGCGGCTTCGTGAGCTCATCAGCCACAGCTTGCTCTAACTTCAGATCGTCCTCAACCCGCCCACCTATCCTAACTTTCTCCGCTTCCTCCGCCTCCTCAAGATCCCTCTGCTTGACACCGAGATGACTTTCTCCGTCACCCGCGATCGAGGCATGTTCGAATGGGCCGGAGACGGTCTGGGCGCACTGTTCTGTCAGATAGGGAATCTGTGCGTTGAGCGCGATCCGGGCCGACGAGTGCTGAACCTAGCTTCAACCCTCGTCTATATCGCATGATATTTGATATCTTGCGCTTCAACCTGTTCGCACTCGATCTGTTGAACCAAGCCCCGACGGGAGGAAAGGAGATCAGCATCGGCGAGTACTTGGATCGGGAGGGGTACGGTGATGGCTTCAAGGAGGACTACCTGCTGGTACGCTTCCACAGGTCGTACTCTCTCACCACTCACATCAGCCTATGACTGGTGCTATATGGTCGACGCCTGCCGATCAAGCCGCCCTCGACTTCCCCGCATCCACCCTGATCCGCTTCTTCCACAACCACCATCTCCTCCAGCTGACCGGGAAGCCGAAATGGCTCACTGTTCAGGGCGGCTCGTGAGCTGGACTGACGAGTCATTTCTCCGTGGTAGCTGATGACAGCAAGAAATACGTCGATGCCGTCCTCAGCAAGTTGCCGAAGAACAACCTGCACCTTAATACCGAGATCGTCAGTGTCACCTCGCGAGACGACGGAGTGGAGCTGGTTGAAGCGGGAGGAGCACGGCACGTCTACGACCATGTCATCTTAGCGTGGGTAGCGGGACAAGTCGCCGCATAGTTGACAGCAGAACGCACTCTGATCAGACATTGTCCATGCTCCGAAAGGGCGGGAAAGTCACGAAAATGGAAGAGAAAGCGCTGGCGCCGTGGGGCTGGAGCAAGAACGAAGCGGTGTTGCATTGGGACGACCGGGTGAGTCGTGTATGATACGGAGATCTCGTCGCTTACAAAGCAGTTCATTCCTGTTCGTCGCCGCGCATACTCGGGTGAGGCCGATGTCGACAGCGAGCTGAGCTGCACTTACCCCAGCCTGGAATTACCTCACTTCCACGTCCAAGCCGCATCATGATGCGAACACGACGACCTCCGAGGTGGACACCGTTGCGTTGTGCGCTTCTTGCACACTAGGGCGAGCTGAACTGACCAACAGAACATACGGAATGAACATACTGCAGCACCTCCCCAAATCGAAACACGGTCTGGTCCTCGTCACGCTCAACCCGCCATTCCCCGTCGATCCGGCCAAGACCGTCGGAAAATGGACATATCACCACCCGATGATGACCACCGCATCTGTCGCGTCTCAGGCTCTACTTCCCAAGATCCAGAACACCCGCAACATCTCCTATGCTGGCGCATGGACAAGATACGGTTTCCACGAGGACGGTTTTACATCCGGTATGCGGCTTGTCACATCCGCGCCGTTCAACGTCACGCCGCCATTCCCACTTCGACCCGCTACGAGGAGCACGAATCAGTCGGGCGTCATCTTGATGACGAGTCGTGGGATCGTCGGGTCGCTGGAGAGGATTCGGAGGAGACTGGAACCGGCTTGGCAAGGTGTCGTGTGGGTCGTTGTCTTTGGGTTCGTATGGCTGGAGCAAGTCTTGTCGGCGGTGAGGCTCACTGAGTTGAGGGACGAGGTCGCGCGTATACGAGAAGGGTGGACGGGGAATGCGAGCGGGAAGAAGAGACAGTAGGGGTCTATCTATCCAATGTTGCTTGTCACAGCCAGACGTAGATCACTGCGTCTGAGTTCAGTTTCATTGTCGTTAGGTGTCAAAGGCTGCGGAAGTTTAGCAGACGCGCTCCGCTGTATTTCGGGAGCTGGGGTATCCCAACGGCGTTCTTAACCCTCCACCTTGTGGCTCTCTCACTATGCCACATAGGACATGTCGCCCGAAGTGAGTGGGCTGGCCTATCTATAACGGTCAAAGACGTTCGCGAGGGGAGCGAGTTCCCTCGCTTCGACGTTGAGCTCAAACCTGCTCACATTGAGCTAGGCGGTCATCTGTACCCTACACAAGCGGTTTCGGCAGCCTCATTCGACCCCGAACAAGGCTTTGCACGTTTAGCGCAGAGATCACGTTACCATCGATGATGGGGATTGCTCTACAAGAATTTCCCCTAGTCCTGCTATAAACGTGCGGCGGAAAATGTAAGCTCATGCCCCCGACAAAGCTTTGACCAGCAGGCCACCCCTCGGGACTGAAACCTCCACCGGCGGCTGGCTTCACCGGCCAGCCGGCGCAAATGTCCCCCACAGACCGATTCCTGACGCAGTAAGATTTCAAATCCTCATATTACATCCTTGCAGGCACTGATTAGGCCGTCTTGACCGGTGCTGATCGTTCAGTGCGGCGATCGTCGGTCTCGTCCATCTTGCCTGGCGCCTTTGCTTACAACTCATCTCCGAAGGCGATCCGCCCCACCCGATATCGGTCTTCGCGGCGATGCGGGGTCTGCAGTCGTCCTAGGCATCTTGGCTTTGGCGGGTTCCTGGTTTAAGATCTACATGGCCGGCTTGTCCGAACTACTTAGAGGACATACCTGCTCGAGTCCTCCGGTGTAGCATATGGCACTTCGGTGTGGAGTCGACGTTATTGGCAATCATCAAGCTTCTCGCAAGTGAGGAGTAGTGTGATCAGCGGAAGGACCTCCATCGTGCAGTGGCGATCCGGCCGCCGTGGCGGCTTGATCGTCGTGGCTGCCGATTGTGGAGCCGCCACCGAGGTATCGTATGGGCTGGCCGGCGGTCCAAGCTGCAGCTTCGGGTTATATCTACCTGCGCAGTATGGCTCGTTCATTGTCCACCCCCTCTTCCCTCTCACTCCCTACTGCCTTCCTCAGCGAACTCGTCTGCAATACTCGCCTCGCGGATCTTTGTCAAGGTACCATCATGCTCTCGAAGATGCTGCTTGTTCTCGCCGCCATCGCGGGTGCCGTGCACACGACCGCCTCCCCCGTATCCCCCACTGCGAACGAGGCCGCGATCGCGCCTCGTGCCGAGTCGCACCGAGTCCAAGTAGATTGATATGCGATGGACACAGCCGCTCACCGCTGACAGACAGTTCGTCAACAGGTGCGGCAGCGGCCAGGGCCGATTCTTGTACCGAGACAACGGCTCTCCTCAAGGCTCTACCACCATCAATGGCCCCCTCTATGGAGGTGTGGCGTGGATGGACGGCTACGCCGGATGTGGCTCGTCGGGCGTCGGGTGTGGCATCGTCGAGTTCACCTTGATCAACCCGGGCACTGACAGCGCGAACACCCACAATTCGGCCGACTACTCGCTCTTGAACTCGGGCAACCACCAGTTGTTAGCCGCTCACATGATGCCGTCTGAATAGGGTACCGCTTACAAGGCAGCAAGTACGCCATGAACTTCTACTTTACCGGCGGCTGCACCAATGGCGCGCCTGGCGCGTGCACCGGCCCGAACAACTGTCCCGGCGCGTACGTGGGTGACAACCCGTCGAGCGGTACCCCTGTCACCTGCCCTGGCGCCAACACTGGGGTAAGTCTGAGCTGGAATGTGTTTCCGCCAACAGAGATGCTGACCTCCCAGATCGTCATCACTTTCTGCTGAAGCGGGCGGGCGATGCCAACCCGCGGGCAAGCGGTCGAGGTGGGGAAATCGTCCCCAGGTTCCGATGCTTCTTTGACGACGGTCCGAGAATTCTGCCTAAAGAGAAACGGAGAGGAGGCGGTCTGTTGGTGGCTGGGCGTGGTTCTGTGATGCATTGTTGTTCATACTGTGATTTGCTGGACTTGCCCGAGCGCGTACGAGGCCCGATCTGAGCGTGTGGAAAGCCCAGGCAGTCCAGCCAGCTGCATCGCATCTCAATCTCTCAGAGCTCAGACCTTTGTAGCCAAGACACCGAGGTTCCGCTCCCCCGGATCAAGGCTCGTGGTTGCGGTCTCCGCCCCTCGGTCCGCCGCTGAAAGGTGTCAGCCACACGCCGGCGCCGTCGCTGCATTCCCACGGCCCTCACGGCCAATGCAGCGAGCCTGTACGTTTCAAGTTGAGCGCACGCTACTTGGGGTGAAGACAAAGGATGCCTGTCTCATGATCCTCCAAACATGTCTTGACGAACAATCCCCCCGTGCACAAGGATGTGCTGCGCAGCTATCGGTTGCCGGTATAAAGGCTCCGGCAGCCCGGACTACATGGCCAGTCCTCTACAGTACCCAAGGTCTGCTGTGCTTCTCTGCTGGTCAGAATGCGTTTCCCACTTCCGTTCGCTCTTTCCGCGGTCGTCGTGGTGGCTGCGATGGCCGCTCCCGCCCCGGGAGATCTAGGCGAGGTACACCAGGTCACTGTGAGCAGAGAAGCCTCACCTGACACGCATCGCAATGTGACCACATCGTGCTGACCGATGCAGCTGATCAACTACTGCCCCAGTGGCAAGGCGGTATTTGCTCGAGGTAGCAGCAACAAAAAGTACGGGTCGATGACGTGGGAAGGACCTCTCGAGGCGGCCGTGGCTTGGGTTGACGGGTTCGAAGGGGCAAGTTGCGAGCAGTCCGGCAAGAACTGCGGAATCGTCGAGTTCACTCTGGTAAACCCGACATCCGTGCCCCGGAATACCCATAACGCGGTCAACTACTCGTTGCTCAAGGGTGTGAACGGAAATCACCAGTTGTGCGCAAAGATTGTCCGCCTCCTTGAGTCCGCTGATGTCTAGCACGTACAACTTGGACTTTGAGTATACCGGGGAATGCGCTAAGGAAAGAAATCCTGGGCCATGTGTCGGTGATTCGGCTGAGCAGTGCCCGGGGGGCTATCTTGGCGTCGACACGTTCTCTGGTCAGCCGGTGACCTGTCTCAGCAGCAACTCGGGCGTGCGTCGCACATTCGTTTGACTGACCTCACTTGCTGACAGAAAGATCACCATCACCTTCTGCTGATGCTTGTTTAGATTGCCTACAGCGATAACGCATCGGGACCACGCTTCTCCGTTCCCGTCCTTGTATGGTGCCTGAATGTATGCCTCTCGAAGGTGCATATGCCACCCACCAGTCTTGTCCAACGAAGCGAATGGGCTCAAACATGCGTGGGAACCATTTTGATCCCTCTGTTTACAGCCTTACACGTCATGCCCCAACCTTTGATCGTCATCCCTCCCCCGTCCTGGCGAGTCTCTCAGCTCACCGGCGTGATGGCGGCGACGCCCACCTGCGTGCCACACCGCGATCGTGGGACCTGATCGAGCGATTGTGGAGCCCCGGCGTCATAGTGATCTCATGCCCGTCAACAGTCGCCGGTGCACGCGTATTTCATGTTTTCATTTCTCGGAAATCGACGCATCCACAAGCAGCCTCATACGCCTCATGTCCAACTCGTCTGAAGCAGGCGGGAAGACGCGGCCCATGGCTTCTTCGTCGAGTCTTCAGGTTCCGAAGGAGCCGAAGGTGCGGCGACGGTTCAAGCACCAGATGCGCGATCTGAGCGAGACCGTCGAGGAGTTCAACGTGAAACTCAAGAGGAAGGTGAGTGGACTGCATCGCGGTGGCTTGGATTGAGCTAACGCATAGAACGATGGGAACTTCAAGGTGAGCCCGCTGCCAATCGTGAGGTGTATCAACTCGAATTGACATGCCTAGCTGCTCGGTATGTTTGGCGCACATGCCCCTTCACGACCCAGCTAATGTCAAGCCCCGGGAACACCATTTGACGAGATCGGTACGTCCAGTCGAGCTCCGCTTCACATGTCTCTGACTGCCAGACCTCAGCGAGTCCACCTTCTTCAAGCACCACGAACACAAACACAAGCCGAAGACATGGCGTTCATGGCTCTTTGGACGAAAAGTGAGCTGCGATGGATGGCCTTCTCACGCCCTCGAGCTGACCGTAGTTCTTCTTCCCAGCGTATGCAGGCCATTGTCAAAGGGAGGACGTGGTTGACCACATAGCGGAGTCTTGTTGGGAGCTATGCTGTGCTTATGGTTTATGAAAGACCTGTCGGACATACCGTGAGCTTGACCTGAAACGCGTAAAGACACATGCTGATCGTAGTAACGACCTGGCAGAGGTTTGGGCATCCATGCCAAACACGCTCGACCCACGAGATTTGCTATCGAACCTAACTCTCGTTGAGGGTGAGCACGTGCCTTGCACAATTCAGAGCCAAGCTGATGAGCAGGAGCTAGAAAGGCGCTCGAAAGCCGAGACTTCACGGTCGGGGAGCAGATGGTCGAGGATCATGGGCTGAATAAGCATCATCCTGTCATCCTCATCCCTGGGATCGTGTCGACCGGTCTGGAGAGCTGGGGAACGGAGAGTGTCGCGAGAGGGTTCTTCCGCAAGAGGTTATGGGTGAGTGTCTGCGAACTCGACATCGCATGTAGCGCGAGCTGATGCCAGGGTACTTCCACGATGATCAGGGTGAGTAGAGGCGGTACTGTTCGTACACGCTGAACAAATCAGGCGGTCGTGACGAACAAGTGAGTACCTGTCCTCGAGCGGCGACCGTACTAACGACCAGGGAGCGATGGCTGCAGGCGTTGAGCATTGATCCAGAAACTGGCTTGGACCCCCCAGGGTTCAAAGTCAGAGCGGCGCAGGGACTGGACGCAGCGGTGAGTATCTGATCACCTGCTAGGGACACATCCTGATCAAACAGTCCGAGTTCATTCAAGGTGAAACCTCTGGCTGTCAACCTCCTCGAGAATGCTCATGCTGCAGGATATTGGATCTGGCAGAAGATTGTGGAAAACCTGGCAACACTCGGATATGACACGAATTCGATGGACATGGCTGCATATGACTGGTGAGGTCTAGACACAACCCGATGGTCTAATGATAGGCGCCTGTCATACTACAACCTCGAGATACGTGACGCCTACTTTACCCGCCTGAAGACCAGGATCGAGAATATGAGGAAGCACAACAAGCAGAAGGTCGTGCTTTGTTCCCATTCGTGCGTCACGCAAGGAGGCCTGTGACGATGACCCAGCTGACATACTAGTATGGGAGGTACCTTGATCGTTGTACGTCGTCTCGCGTCTTGAGGTCTCCCCAGCTGATCCATAGTACTTGTGTGTCTGCTCGAATCAAGGTTGAGCTCGACTGACCGTCAGCATGAAGTGGGTCGAGAGCCAGCCGGATGAGAACGGTTTCGGCGGAGGAGGCGGAGCTCAGTGGATCGAGGTGCGTTTTGCGTGCGAGCGGCACGACGGATATTAATGCTCAGGATAACATCGAGGCATGGGTGAATGTCGCTGGCTCTTTGCTTGGTATGTGCTTTTCGCTCAAACATTTCCAGCTGATACGCAGGCGTCTCAAAGGCCATGACCGCTTTCCTGTCGGGCGAGATGAGAGATACAGTGGAGCTGGTGAGCGCCCAGGTGTTATAGTACGAGCTTCAGCTGACAGCAGCATCCTGCGGGCTCATGGGTTCTTGAGAAGGTGAGGGAACCGTGGGGGTACTCATCGCAGCGGGACTAATTGATAGTTCTTCTCGCGTAGAGAGAGGGCGAAGCTCTTCCGTCGTTGGCCAGGGGCTAGCTCGATGTGGGTCAAGGTGAGTTGATGCCGCGCGTCGTGACGCGCTCAGCTGATCGACCAGGGAGGCAACCGAATATGGGGAGACCACGACGCCGCGCCCGTAAGCCGTCGACGATTCACTGAAGGGGAAACTGACATCAAGGACGACCCGCCAAACGCGACCGACACTCACGGCCGCTTCCTCTCGTTCCGTCATCCAGGAACTGGCCTGGAAGACGAGGATCTCACGAAACACACCGTGTCGCCCAACCTGACGATGGCGGAGGCCAGCCCTTACATCTTGACGCACACGCCATCTTCTTTCCAGCGTATGATCCAGACGAACTATTCTTATGGATTCGAGACGGACGAGGAGCAGTTGAAAGCGAATGACCGAGACCATCGCAAGGTGGGTCAATGGCGCGAGGCTTGATGAACGAGCTAATCGGCAGTGGACCAACCCTCTTGAGACTCGGTGAGTTAGGGGGTGAAGCTATCGTGAGGAGTCCCTGCTGATAACAGTCTCCCAAATGCGCCTTCGATGAAGATCTACTGCTTGTACGGCCACGGCAAAGAGACTGAGGTGGGCTGCGATGGGTGTCCGATCTGGCTCACGCTGACGTGCAGCGCTCCTACTGGTACATGCAGGGCGAGTACGAGCAAGACGAGTCGCGCTCGGACGCAGTGGACGAGGAGGCCTTCGTGGGTGTCCGAAATCTTTTGATGCAACTCTCACGCGCAGTGCGACGCATCGGATCCGTCTAACACATGCGAGAATTCGACGTCGCCCAGGCCTCCACTCGACTTCCCGCTGGCGAGAAAACAATGGATCGACTCGGCAGTGAGCGTCAAAGGATCGACTCCGGAAGTCAGGTCGGGGGTAAAGTTTGGCGATGGCGACGGCACGATCCCCGTCGTCAGTCTCGGGGCGATGTGCGTCAAGGGCTGGCAGGGAAAGACGAGGTGGAACCCGGCTGGAATACCAGTGGTCACGCAGGGTGAGCATTGACGCGAGATGTCAAAAGCGAGGTTCTGACGGAAGAATATCTCCACACCCCAGAAGGTTTGGACATACGTGGCGGAGCACTGACGTGCGTGTGCCTTGCGCCCACAGTAAAATGCGTGGTCTGGGGCTGACGCGCAGGGCGGATCACGTCGACATCCTGGGTGCATCGCCCCTCAACGAGGCCATCCTCAAGGTCGCTGCGGGCAGAGGCGACTTGGTGGCGCAACAGATCGAGTCGGGCATATTGGACTATGTCGAGAAGATGGACTGGGAGTTATAGATGCGCGCTTGATATGCAGGATTTGGCATGTTCTTGCAAGCCCATTACAAACTGATCCGCCTTCAGGTAACCAGTCTCCTTCACATGAGCGGGTTGATCAGACCAGCTGCCGAACGGGCGTCGATCCCTTAAGTGACAGTGGCCATAGAGGCTCTACCCCGCGCAGCGGCTCCTGCTATCATCCGCCTCACGGTTGTTCAATCAGGGGTGGACGCTGCCCCTATGATTACGCTCGGAAGGCGAGCTCATTGACATGCAAGTGTTGCATGTATGCATACACTCTTGACAGCCATTGTCCTTGACACTACGAGCTAGCCACGAAGACGAAAAAGAGTAGGACAGCTAGCATCGAGATCCGATGCGTAGAGGTAAGCAGGCAAGCACTCCTGCACAGTCTTCGTGGATACACCGTCATCCTCATCACGCACGAGAGCGAGACTCGGCCAATACGCCAACCATGACGGCGGTCTTTGTGGGTATACTGGGCTGACCCGCTCGATCATTGTTCGCGGGCGTAGGGTACGTAGAAGACGTACGAGGAAGCGCCATATCGTGTCATGTCATGTCGAGTCGTTAAAGGCCATGCGTTGATCCGGTTCATTCGGCAAAGCGAGTGTTGAGTCGGTTGGGCATGTTGGTTTGACATGATGGTATTATATTGAATGGGGGTGGTGATACAAAGTCGGTAGTCCATGCGTGGAGAGTCAGAGTCCGTTCTGAAGTGTCCATTATCTGCGCGGAGCGGGGGTGGGGAGAATGACAATCGGCTCGGGGGCGGCATCACGTCGGGTCGGCTGCGTAAGACCGGCGCCGCATGCATTGGAGGGAACGGGGAGGTCGGCGGCGCTATATTCGGGCGGGTAAGAGCAGCCGGCGATCGGCGTGTAAGCCTGATTGGAGCCGGCGGCGGCGTTGAACCAGCCGCTGCCGGCGTCGAAAGTCGCAGTCGATCCGGGAGAGGTGTACGTCGGTGCGGGCATGGTGATCGGAGTGGCGGTTCGCGTGTACTGGGGCAAGTCGGTCATCTGTTCAGCGGGGACGTTGGTGAACGAAGCCGGAGGCCAGGGGTACGCAGCCGAGTCGGACGGGGCAATCGTGCCGGCACCGGCTCCACCAGTCATGTAACCCTCGGAGAAGGTACCATCGAAGGGGGTTCCATCAACACCGAACGAAGCGCAAGTTCCAGCGACTTTTCGCGGGTCTGAAGTCAGCTCAGTCCTTCACCAGATCTCGCGCAGCTTACCCTTCGGAACCCAGCCCTCTCGGAGCCCAAGCCTGTAATGCCAGAAGGGGTTCGGCTCTGGGATGGGACCCGTCGAGTTTCCGATCTTCCACGTCCAGAAGAAGAAGTTCTGCAGAGCATCCATCGAGGCCGACACAAGCGTGAGCATGTTGTCTTTGGTCTCCTGGTCCCACTGTGTCCAGTCGTTCCAAAAGTCACAAGACCCTACGCGTTTGTCGCCGTAGCCGGAGAATGTACCGTCGTATCGCGATCCTCCAGTGACCGAATTGACCCAAAGACCACAGTCGTTAGGGGCAGCGGACCATTCTCCAGCTGAGTTCACGCCGTATTGGATCGAGGTCTGGTTGGTTTGGGCAGCCCAAATGTTGCAAGGCTGTCGGGCTACCTGAGCGAGGGACTGGCCAGCCATGGGCTGGTCACCGAAGATCATGTACGGGTGCTGATCCAGCGAGATTCGGTCCGCTCCGGGAAGGAAGTCGTACCACGATCTAATGCCGATGAAGCCATCGTGAATCGTCAGCATCGGTCCGTGCCCCTCGCCGAATCCGGTGATCTCTCGAACCACTTCGTACATCTCGTTATAGAACGAACCGACGGCTCGTTGTCCGACAGCGCCCGCGTTAGGCTCGTTGAAGCCGAACATCTGCACAACAGGAGCCCATTCGGGTTGCGAGACGAATTGCGCCAGCGTGCGGATGTAGTCGAGTGCGCGCTGAGCATTCGCCATACCCATGATCCCGTTCATCCAGTTGATCGAGCCGAGGTGACCCGAGTGGTTCCAGCCGTTCTGCGATCCCGGAAGCGTGTGCAGGTCGAGGTTGACTCGCATACCGTACTTTCGCGCCCATCCGAGCGCCTTGAGCACGTAGGTCCACGAGACACGCTGGAGATAAGGCTCCTCGGATGATGTCGAGACCGCCCAGTGAGCAACGGGCAGTCGGATCCAGTTGAGACCAGCAGAGACCATCTCGATGAAGTCCTGCTCGGTAATGAACGTCTCGTAGTGCTCCGTCATCGCAGCGGTGAGGTTGTCGCCCATGTTCTGCGAGAGCGTGTACTCGTCGACAGCGGTCTGACCATTCGAGCCGTTGGCGTAGATCTCGTACAGCGCCGGGACGATGAAAGGCTCGGTGTTCAGCCATCCTCCGAGGTTGACACCGTAGATCTTGTTCACGCCCCAAGTCCAGTTCTGGTTGAGCGGCGGCGTGTAGGATTGCGCCTGCGCCTCGTTGTTGAATGGGTTTGACGGGTCCCACACCCATTTTCCGCCGTACGGGTTGTCGTAGGTGACCTCTGTGCCGTCCTCGAGGGTGATGAGCGAGCCTTGCGTTCCGGATGTGGCGGTGGGCTGGGGAGCCGCACTCGTCGCAGTGCCAGTGCCCGAACCGGAGGTCGTTTCGCCGTTGTTGCCGTTGTTGCCGTTGTTGTCTCCAGCAGCGGCGTTGTCGTTGTTGGCCCCGCCAGATGACGACTTCTTGCCCTGCGTGAGACTGTTTGTGAGCGGGGTACCCATCGGGCCAAGCCATCGAACACGCTCACCCGACGCCAAGACCGACTGCCAAGCCAATGGCCAACAAGGCGAGGATTGCAAGCCCGATCCAGAGCCACTTGCGCGATTTCTTGGGGGCTCGTCCTCCCTCTCGCGCCCATGCGGGTTTCTCGCTCATGGCGCCGGCGCCGGCACCAGCTCCGAGCCCAGCTGCCGCAGCGGCGGGAGCAATGTGACCCTCCCCTTCATCTTCGTCCGAGACTGTCAGGCGGTCGTCTGAGGTGTTGTTCCAGCCCACGCTCGAATGTTGCAGATTGGATTGTCCCCGATGCGTGGTGGGTCGTCGCTGCACGTCAGTGGCTACTTCGGAGGGGGAGAAGAAGCAGCTCACATCTCCGGCAAGTCCCGAAGCACCGGCGGCGAGTCCTGCACCGCTAGCCCAGCTGTTGCGGTTGGTAGTCGGTGAGCCAGGTCGGAGGAGCGACTCGTGTGTCGAGTCGCGCGACATCAAAGAGGGGGCCGGCATGTGCATGGAATCGCGTCCGAGAATGGGAGTGTTCGTGCCCTCGGGCGAGAGATATGAGTCTCGTTGGTTCGGGTCCGGCGAAGCGGCGAGGTTGTTGAGGTCCGGCGAGGAAACATCCGGGTTGGGGACGGCTGAATAGGAGGCATCGCTGGTGTTGACCGCGGACGGTTTCGAGGGAGACACCATGATGATGCTGAGAAGAGAGGCAAGGGGGGGTAAAGAGTGGGAAGAAGGAAGAAGGAATGCGATGAGGGAAGAGGCTGGCTAGCCGGTCCTGATGCTTGCTTCTGAAAGCGAATGTTTGTCCGAAGGCGGAGGGACTCTGCGGTCTTCGTGAACCGGCAACGAGCTCGAGGGCTATCAGAGAAGGGGCTGCAACGGTCAGCAGATGTGGGGCGCAGTAGGAGGGAGCAATGGCATGCGCCACGGGCGATGCTGGTGCGGGTAGGGAGGGGACGATCAGGGAAGCGATCAACGCTATCTGTTTGGGATGGAGCACGAGTGAGACTGATTGTTTCGGTTGTGAGTGAAAGAAGGGAGACGAACAGGAGAGGTGAGAGACATGAAAGAGAGTAGTAGAGTGACTACTATGTGTAGAGGTGGGACCAGTGCCTGGCGTGGGTGCAGGTGGACGAAAGGCAGGCCAGGGCTCGGCGGAGCTTGGACCAACGGAGACGGAGGTAAGTTTCAGATGATGACTTACTGGTCTCCTCTGTCAAACCGTCAAGCAAGTGCTGCTATGCACGACTGTTCGGATCCGGGACCTCACAAGCGCGGCGAAGAATGAGAGGTGCTGAGGGAGATGTACCCGAAGGTCGGTCGGACGAGTGATCGTGTTTGTACGGGATCTAGGACGAGCCGCCGGATGACCTCCACTGGCTGAGTCTGTTTGCCTTAAATCGTCGACCCTCGTATATGTGACGTCGATGTTCCCCGTCGTTGTCGTATTCTCCGTTCTTGTCGTCGTCAACAGACCGAGACTTCGTTGCTCGTGTATGCAAGTGTTGGGAGACGGAACAGCGAAAGCGAAAGCGGGGCGAGGGGCAGGGGCGACGGACGGATGGACGGGGGATGATGTGTTTTGGTCACAAGATATAGCCGCCTGTTTTCGCTACGCTACACATGAGCATGGACCCTCTTGGCCCCCGTGGTCCTGCTGGACGAGTACGTAGCCATCCATTTGTCGTCGGCCCGGCGAGCGGAGGCGCCAGCCAGGGGCAAAACAGGGCCAGGGACAGAGGACGACGGGGATCGCTTGTCGGGAGTGGCGTAAACAGGGGTTTCATCAAGGCGGTGCGCCAAACGCACCGGCCGGTGAACCGATGCGGGGCCAAGCAGACGACAAGCGCTGAACCGAAAAAAAAAAAGAGCCAAGGGCAACTTAAGCCATACATCATTCACGCAAAGCGTGTCGTCCTGTCGTCCTCGCCCCGGGGCTTTCCCCTACCTAGATTTTCACCATCAGAAATACCTACCCTCGTGACCTGCGATGCATAGCTCCGCACTCGAATCCTGCCGTATGAATACATGGAGCGGGCGATGTCGTGGCTGATGCCGGAGGCTGCACGGCCTCGCGCTAGCCTTGCCGGCGTCTTTTCTTGGCTTGAGCTCAGGATCTCTTCGGTCAGGTTAGTCCGGGTACAGGGTGGTTTCTGAAATGCTGCAGGAACGACGTTTGAGACGCTTTCCTGCGCTTGGGCGCCAGAGCTTCGAGCATACTTGACCGCGGCTGACACCAGCTGTGTCTCCCGTCCACGTAATAATGCATGCTCTCTTGGCGATGTAGGCAGGTCATGCTGACCGATATGCTCGTCGATCGATGCATCGCTGAGATCAGCGCCGTGGTGTGCATGCCGCTTCTCGTCGGCGCGGCACGGCTTGGACCTGGTCATCGGTTATCGATCGAAGCCGCATGATCGAACTGGCGGTCCGTTGTACGTACTCCTGTCTCAAACACCCATCTCGAAACCCAAAATCACTGCCCCCGGGGGTTTCCTCCTTCGTGCCAAGCGCGGTCGCATTTTGTTCCCGTTCCCGCCTTCACGTGCGATGGGGGTTAGCGGATCTTGGTGGCTGAAATGATGACGAACAGAGTCGATCCGATGCGGAAACACATCGTCTAAAGAGTCCTGAATCAGGTCCTGGTTTCGGAGTAAACAAACATCATCATGACAGCTGGCTGTAAATTGAACATAACAATATATACGCCGATACCCACGCATTCCGTCAAAGCTTTCGTGCACGACACTGCGCGAAGACGTCTTGCATCCGACTGATATCCCTCGAGGTGACCCGACCTAGAAATGGACGAGCAGCCATCCCATCGGGCAGTAAGTCCTAAGCCAGCGCGACTTCGAAGACTCGATGGACGAGGTTTAGTTCGGCAGGTGGACTCGGGCAACTTTTCCCGAGGACAAAGGGCGCCAAGAGTCTCGGCAGATGCCATTCCCGCTAAACCAGCCATCCCCATTTACTCTAGCCCGGTCTCAGGTCTCAAGGTAACAATTCGGTCTCCGCAACGTGTGACTCTCTTCGCGGGGTCCTGTACGTGCTCCCGGGGGGAACGCATCCACCAGAAGCGGATCCGATGTAAGCTTTCCCCTCGTAAGACCTCCAGCCAGTAACCATCTGAACGTAGCGTTTGTTGGGATGGCCGTGCACCAGTACATGGCGAAGGTGCTGCGACGGCCAGCGGTGCTAATGCTGTCTCAAACGCTCGGCGAGCTTGCTTGCAGGAATAACCTCCTACTGCTGATGTGCTCTGGGTTGGGTAGAGGCTGCTTGTGCACGACTTGGGGCTCAGGGTAAGCGGGCACGCACAGCTTGGCTATGTGGTGCTCGTCAAGTCGAGAAGGCGCGATCAAGCGAAGCGCAGAGCGCGAAGACGAAAGTCAGAAGCTCTCCGCGAAGAGCAGCTGCATGTCTCACAAGTCACAGCTTGTACGCTGGGGCAGTATAACCCTGTACAACCCTCACTCGAAGAATCAAACCTTGTTGTTGATTCATAGCCTTCATCTTCCAGTTTGCCTCCACACCAGCCTGACTCTACGTAAAATTATGCCAGGAGGGAGACTTGTATGTCTCTGATACTGACCCTTACCGCTTCGATCAACCTCCCATTCTTCCCAACACCTTCCCTCCGCGCCATCTGGTCCCGAGCTCGTTGCGAGAACTGTCGAGGGTCGCTGAGCAATCCGTGTCTTGTTCCTCACGGACTTGCACTCTCCCGGCTCGCCGGTCCACCCTGTCCGCGATGGCGCTCAAGCTAGTCAAGCTCGATGTAACAGATCTGGTCTCGAGGTTTGGTGTTCCGGACAGCGTTGTCTCGAAGGAGACGGGTGACAGATCTGACACGGGCAAGGGAGTCCCGAGCTGCGAAGAGGGCAAGAACGGTACAGGCGTTGCAGCACCTATCGCGTCAGCCACGATAGGAGTCTAGGTCACAGAGATTCTCCCACCTCTGACGAAAGGCGGAAACCAGCCCAGAATCGAGGCGGTACTGGATCCGGAGGGACTGTGTGTCCTCGGTGAACGAGGCAAACGATCAACCTCGAGGTCGAGGTCGAGGTGGACAGGGTCGAAGAATGGCTCTGGATCGCCGAATGTTGCGTCGGCAAGGGAGCGCGCGCCGACGGGGATTTCGGTGCATGGACTGTACGTTCCGCATCGCAAATGGCCAGTCTCCACACAGCCAATATTGTCGGGGTACGGATAAGCCCTCTGGGAAGGTGAGAGCTGAGCGAGATCCGCGGTCTCGTCGCAGCATGATCTGCTTCGAATAGCGGGCCTCGTCGGATGCTGCGCGTCGTGCGGCTTCCCCTGCCGCATTGGCGAGGGCTCGTCGCTAACGTGACCGGCATTGCACAGAATGTCAGGTGTCCGCACTCTCTTGGTCTTTCCCGTATCCGACGTTACTTTCTGTTTCATCGTCTGCACTGCTCCACTGCTCATCTCCCTCGCGATATCGATATCGCTTTCGGTCGCCACAGGTGCCTGACGATGATAAGGGGTCGAAACGCGATCTTGTGCCCGACTACCGATCCGACTATCAGAGAATCTCGTCGTAGCAGCGCCGCTCGTGCGCATAAGCGAAGCCGTCAGTCGCCTGGATGCTGATGAGTTTGAGACATCGTCGAGTGGTACCGTGGCGTCAGCGTAGCTCGTGGTGCTGTTCGCTGTGGGTGTCCACAGTCGCGGTTGAGCATCCGGTCTTGCAGTGGCGTTCGAACCGCCTTCACGATCTGCGTCGAGTTGACTCGGTGACGAGAACTTGAGCGGTATCATGTACTCGATCTGGAATCGGCCGCCACTCTGCCGCATCAGGCCGCGCGCGACCTCCGTCTCGGTGTCATCTTCTCCCGCTTCCTGCATCTCCGGAGACTGTATCTCGGATGAGGGGAAAGCCACGGGGACGGTCAAGTCCTCGAGCTCACCGAAGAGGGAGGGCGTTGTCGCCGAAGGCTGTAGCCCTCCGCTGGATCGGGATGCATCGCCATCGCCGAGCGGGATCGGGTTGAAGGGCTTGATGAATGTCATGATCCCAAACACGTCGACGGAGGTCTCGGTCGCTTGCGTGGTTTGTATGGGGGTGAGATCCAGCGAGGCCATATCGGGAACGATGAAGGTAGACTCGTTACCGGCAGAGTCGTCGGAGTCGGGAAGGGAAGAAAGCGACAAAAACGAGATCGATTGTGAGTGGTCGACAATGGTCCGCGCCAGCCCTTTTGGTGTGGAAGACAGTCCGATGCGCTATTGTGAGCTATGACCTCGCAAATATCACACAAAGAGATATCCCAGGGTGCTGTACATCCGAGGACTCGTCGAAGTGATAGCAAACCGGACGAAAACAGAGACTGGGAATGAAGGAGGAGCATCTGGGCGGCTAGAAGAGGCGGGTGAGGACGAAGGATTACGCAGCAACAGCGTCGCGCGGTACGCGGGAGGTGACGATCAGAGTCCGGACGGGGCAGAATGGAATGTTATTCCACTCCGAACTCACCTTACCCGTCCCCGTCCTCCTCTTCTTCCGCCTCGCCGGCGTCCCCTGCATGCCCATCCCCGGTCCAAGTTTCCCATTATCGCTTCCCGCAGTTGACCTAGCCGCCGTTGACCTCCTTTTCTTTCGTCTCCAATTGATCAAGCCTCTTGCGGTGACGTACCCCGTGCTGTTCGTGTACGAAGCATGCCGTCCGCTCTCGACGTCGGATGAGGCGGCTCGAGTGAGTGCTCGACGGGAATTGCTGTTCATGTCGCCAACGAGGGGAGGTGCACCTTCTTGATCTTGAGTGCTGTGTGGTGTAGGCGACGAGGGCGGCATTGGGAAGGGCCGCATCGTATCGACAGTGTTGCGGTTGTAGGTAGGACTAGAAGCGGAAGAATGGACGGGATGAGACGCCACCGCGCAGAACACAGGGTGAGTCACCTGTGTGGAGGCAACGCACTGACCCACATGCGCCCTGGTCCGCCGTATCACCGGACCCGCAAGCAATATAGCGAAGCTAGTAAAAGACAGTGCTAGTGATGAATGCATGACCGTATTTTGACATACAACGCTCGATAACCTACTTTACACAATGATGCCATGCTGTACCGACTGTCGTCCCGCACCCATAGCTCTGCGGCATATATCGCACACGCTACGCATACTGCCGTCAGCAAGAGCATTCTCCAGGCCTTGTGATGCAGACTCACCCTCGTGAACGTTCGCCCAAAGAAATCTGCATTCCCCTTCCGGTCATCCTCCTTCGCCTTTGGTTTGAACATGGCTTTGACTGCATCGCTCATCCCAGCCTGTGCCGCCAGTCTCTTCTTCTCCTGGTCTGCCAGCTGCTGATGCACAGATCGATGTAACGAGTTCGCAGTCGGGACCGGCGGTGTACCCCTTCCGTTCGAACTGGGCGCAGGTGACGACGCAGGTCGAGGCGAAGCCGAGGCCACTCGCGCCGCTTTCGTCTCGACAACAGGATCGACGGCAGCCTTCCGCTTCTTATTTGACTTGGCGGAAGCGCGAGCAGCCAGAAGGTGATCAAGCAAGATCTCCTGGACTTCTCGAGTCGGGTTGATCGGCTGAATGCTAGTTGGCAAAGTCGGGTCGAACTCCTTCGTACAGTTCGGGCATGCGACGAGCTTGCCTGCTTCTGCGACTGGTTTCGCCTCGTCTGGCTTCTCGTCCGACTTGACAGCTTTAGCGGCGATGCCTTTGGTGAGATTCGGAATGACGGCTCGGATGGAAGCGTCCGAGAAGACGCAGCCGCACGGCTTGAGGGCGATGAAGGGGACTGCACCGGACATCTCCTTTAGTGAGAGCGGACAGGCGAATGGGGCATGCTGAGGTGTCTGGGCGGTGGTGGCGGCGGAAGGGGCGGTGTAAAGCGGGTTGTCGGTGAGATTGAGCGTGAGCAGATCCTGACGGTCAGTCCGGCTTCGAGTAGCTCGTCCGAGCCTGCTTACCTTGACGCCCTTCAGGTGACCACATATCCTGTCGCCATCTCCGTACTTGCTCTTGTCGAGGAAAAACTCGATGATAGCATCTTTGTTGTACAGCTTGCCCAGCGGGTCGACCACCACAGGTTTAGCAAGCAGCCTCTGCGGGTCAGTGGGCGATCCGGAACCGGCAGCAAGCGACGTACTTTTGACAACGCACAGAAGAAGAAGAGTTCCCGCAGAAGAGCCTTGTCGGTCGTCTCGGCCTTGCCTTTTGTCCTGACGAGGTCGCGTCGATCCGGGATGGATCCACCATCTGCGCCCATGATGAGATTAACGGTGAGAGTGTAAACAGCTCGCAACGGCCAAGCTGACTTATCCGGTTGTGAGGGCTAAAAGCGTGGCCGTGGTGATCCATTTAGAATGAGCTTGCACCGGATTACAAGTTGGAAACGTAATGGGTGGCGACACGCCAGCGGCGATATCTCGGGGTTATGAGTGGACACAGGCGGGATCAAATATGGCCCACTCTCGACGCCAAACGGTTCAAAAGGGGGAAACCAACGAGCTCATCGTCGCTTTCTTCACTGGACATCCTCCCCCAGACAAACAGTCAACCCCCTTTCCCGTACCCCCCTCCCTCACGTCTTCTCGTGACTCCCTCCTCTTCTCTCTCATGCGCTAGACCCTATTGAGCATCTCCTCGAGGGTGGTACCTTGCGAGAGAGTTTGCAGTACATTGTAAGTCACAGCCAGCGTTCTTCCCATCCACCATTCTTCCCTCTCCCATCTTGTGATGAACAACTTTTCAGTTCTGCTACCGAGTGTTTCGTGAGCGATAACCCAATTTACCAAAAAACTCTTTCTGACACACTTACTCCGTCATGCCTTGTCTCGATGTTCCGAGTTGGCGCTGACAATCAGAGACCAGTCAACTCACGCAGAGACCCATTCTAGGGACTTTTCGCGTAAGTTGCGGTTTACCTTCCATACCTCCGTACACACCACACCCTTTTGTAATGATTCAAATCTTAGCTCAATCCATTCTCTGATCTCCTCCATCTGTCATCCACACTCACACACCCGCCTTCCGCACTCTCAGTGCCCTTCACGGGGTGTCTGATGGGTCTGGGAAACTGCGGTCGCCTTCGGGCGGATCCACGATCTCTTCCTACGCCGTTTTGGCCAAGTCGAGTGACCGGAGCGTGTCGTGCAGAGTGGGTGATACGATGGCGGAGTCATGCTTATCCGGCTTCTATGAACCCCTTACCTCTCCCTGTTCCGTTGTTGTATGCAAAGAATCAACGTTGACTCTTTCAGGATGGCGTACAACAATAATGGCGCCAACGGCAACGTTAACCCGATGGCGTTCTTCGGCCAGAATGGACAGAACGGCCAAGGCATGCAAATGACCCAGAACGGCCAGAATGTCCACATGCCGACTGGCCAGCCGACCCAAGGCGTCCCATTTAATTCGAGCCTGCCGAATGGTCACCAACTCACGCAAGCGCAGATTGCGATGTTTGCGCAGCAACAGCGGAATCAGCAGCAGCAGGCGGCAGCGGCGTTTCAGCAGTTCCAGCAGCAGCAGCAGCAGCAGCAGCAGCAGCAGCAACAACAACAACAACGCGCTCCGGTACCGACATCCGCGATCAATAACGCCGCCTTGATCCAACAGATGCTCGCGCAGAATACACCGCCCCGGGCCACGCAACACCTTCCTCACGTGCAGCAGATCCGGCAAACCCAGTCACCGGCACCGGGCACTCCTCAGCCTACGTACCAGCTTATCCCCGAGCTGGTGCAGATGTTACCGACACTCCGAGCGACGCTCGCCAATGAAGCGTACCAGCTCCTTGTGTCCGGTCGACTCAACCCGGTGCAACAGAAGGGCGCGATCGCCAAGTATTTTGCTGCGAGATCGAATGGCGCAAACAGGCCGAACATGGCTGCCGCGCAGCATATGGCACAACGAAGCGGGTCACCTTCGATACAGCCTCAGCACCTTATGAGGCAACCGTCCACCCCCGGTACCATGGCTCCAGCGGCTTTGCAGTCCTCACAGGTACAGCTGCCTCGTCGGCCGTCTATTCCGCAACTCCCTAGTCCGGCATCGGGATCAAGGCCGCTCACGCCGCAACCGCTTCATCCATCGGTCCTCTCCACCCCGCCACAAGCGACAGTCAACACAATGCCAGCTCCGCCGCGCGTTGAAGGTCGACGGGGGTCAAATTCGGGGCCGCCTGCACACCCGGCCCAGCCGTTACAACCGGGCCAGCCGTTCGAGTTGAACCCGGTAGCCCTTGCGGCAGTCATACCGCAGGCCACGCCCGCGACCTTCCAGCTGGATCAGTCCAAATTGCGAGTCCCGGTTCCAAAAGCACCTACTCCTGCTGCGCCGACGGTGCAGGCGCCTAGTCCCGCTCCCAGTACAACGAAGGAGGAGAAGGTCGAGCCGAAGAAGCGCCCGGCGCCTTCGCCTGCACCCAGACGAGAAGAGACGCCCGCTCGAGATGTCCGAGAAGTACGGGTTGAAGAGCGAAAGCGAAATGAGGGGATGAGGGGTAGCATGCGAGCCGACCTGGCGAGCATGATGTGGGCCGCTGGGGACGCTCGTCATCCGGATGTCAACACCGTCGACTATATGGAGGACATGGTCGTCGATTTTCTTGCAGACCTCTGCCGCCCGGTACCGCCGATGCGAAGTGGACCGGGAGCAAGCTATGCCTCGATCCCGCTCTCGTCGTCCGTCATCCGACACCGTCTTGCCGCGAAGCCCGTGTTCCGCAAATACCTCGAACGGTTTGACACGATGGTATACCTCGACGGCGAGATCAAGAAGAACAAGAAAGGCTTCTCGACCTCTGCCAACTTCGACTTCGAGGAAATTGTCGCGACCGTCGGGAAGGACTATTTGGAGGTGGACGTGCAGACCGAGATGAAGAAGAAGGGCGGTCGTCCGCCGAAGCGGGCTCACCCGTCTGGTTTGGCCCTTCCGTCTGCGGCTACGCCCGGTAGCCAAGACCACAACGACCTAGAGGATGGCGAGCCAGCGAAGAAGCGCAACAAGCCGGGACCGAAGAAGGGGACGGTCAAGGCTGAGCCGGGCACGGAGCCCAAGAGGCCAAAGAAGGTGATCAAGCGGAAGAAGGAGGGCGGCGTGGCTGTTGGCTCGCCACTTGCTGGACCGGCAGCGAGCAGCCCGGCGTGGTGATGGCAGGAGTGATGCCCCAGTACCGTCATCGCATGACGCTTGGAGCAATACGAGCAGAACCTTCTTGTACTTGGCGCAGACCTTTCTTGTATATTCACGACCATGATGCATGTCACGTCAGTCAAGGGCTGATCTTGTACCCTGTCCAATATGTCCAAGCTGCCAGGCCCAATAAAGCCATGATTGCGCGTGAGAGGGGCAGCTGCACGATGGTGAGGATCCACAAGGTGCCCATAGGCGGTGCCTGCTGTCAGCGGATGCTGGATCTACCGAGGACGGGACGCACTTGTTCCGTCGTAAGCGACCAGCCCGCCTTGTTCACAAGCCATATGAGTCTCGCGCCGGACAATATTGACGCCGCGGAGAGGAACCATATCGTGACGGGGTGTGCGGCGTGTCGATTTGCTGTTCGTCAGATGGGATGAGGATCGGCGAAGGGGAGACCTGCTGTAGAAAACGAGAATGCCGAGGGCTGATGTCAGCCTGAGCAGCACCCTGATACTCTGTTGGACTTACTCGGGGCGGCGCGGGCTGCGTGCGAAGCGAGCTGAGATAGGGTTGGCCGGTGTTGATATTGCAGGTGGACGAGGCTGCCAGGTCAGCAAGCGCATGAGCCGCGGGAGAGCAACCGAACGATTGCAACGCTGCGGCCGGGTTCTCAGAGTAGGCTAGCGTGGGACTCACATATCTAGCAGCAGGTAGAGGAACGTGAAGGGGACAGTGACGACCAAGCTGTCGAAGAACTCGTCCCAAAACTCCTCTTTAGGGTCCTTCACTTCTGCCTCTTGCTCTCCTTGCACCTGCTCGTGCTCGGCATCATCCTCGACGTCCTCGTCGTAGCCCTCTTCATCGTACTCAACCTCTCCTGCCTCGTCCTCCTCCGGTCCATCCTGGAAGCTGGCCTGGATATGTTGCAGCACCTCGGCTTGCGTGTCCGTCGGCAGCCCGAGGTCGACCAGCGGCTGGAGCGGCTTCGCCTTGCGCACCTCGGAGGGGTGCTTCAGCGGGACCCGATTCCGGAGACCCCAGTTGAGCTCGTCCTGTACGTGAGCCGATTCCGGGTGTTCGATGTCGCGACTCACCTGCGAGTTGTCGGACACGTCTTCGAGTATAGCCATGGTGATTGCAGGAATCAAGGGCTAGCCGTGGTGAAACGCGGCTATGGGTAATTGCGGTGAAGTGAATCTTTCCGTCGGAAACGCGTCTGGCATCTGGGGGTTGCTGGGTGACGGTTGCGGCAAGTGTGCTTGTGATCGACGCTCCCTCGCCATTGCCTGCCGGCACTTCACTTCACTTCACACCTGCACGACAACGACTACGAATCCTACTGGATCATCCCCTGCTACGGAGGATCTGCTGTCACGGACCTCCAAGCAGCCGAGCAGCCCTTGCACCGCGCTGCGATAGAGGCGACGGCGATCTCGCACCTCAGTAGCCGGCGAGATGGGCGTGTCCGTCGCGGTTGCTATCGTCGTGGGGCTGATCTCGTCCTTTGTACAGTCGCTCGGTGAGTTGTGCTATACTACGAGCGTCGCGACATCGCCTGTGCTGCCTGTGGCCATACTCCATCCCATAACGGCGAGCTCACAGCAGGCCTGACGATACAACGCAAATCGCATGTCCAGGAGGACCTCCTACCCCTTCCCAGCCGCCGCCAACCCATCCGTCGCCCACTATGGCTCATCGGCTTCATCATCTACATCACCTCCAACGTCTTCTCGACCATCTTCCAGCTCGACGCCCTGCCCATTGTCATCCTTGCGCCCTTGGGCGCTGTTTCACTCATCTTCAATGCCCTGCTTGCCAAGGTGATACTGGGTGATGTATTCGGGAAGACGGCGGTGGTGGGGACCGGGCTCGTAGCGCTGGGAGCGGTTCTGATCGCGGTCTTCGGGGTGGTGCAGGAGGAGGAGCATTCGCTGGACGAGCTCCTCCGCTTATGGCGCCGCGGCCCGTTCTTGGCGTTCTTCAGTCTGCTGGTCGCGGCGGTGGTCATCGTTCTCATAAGTGTGAGCATATTGGCTGCTTCGCAAGCTTTCGCTCACGCCAGGCCCATATCGCTGCATGGACGACCCACCGCCAGATTAGTCCCGGGCGAATCAAGCTGGAGGGACACGAGACACCACCATCTTCATCTATCCCTCCTTCCAATTACGCTTCACCACAATCGTCGCCCGCGATATCCTTCCGTCTGACTAAACAGCGATCCCGGAGGTGGTCATCGCCGTCGGCTCCTGCCCCGGCGAGTCTTCCGCATGACGCCGAGCCCTCTCCAACGCCCAAGTCCGCTGTGCGTTTCGCGGCAAAGTCCCCGCCAAACAACCTCACGATCGATCTCCCACCATCCGATCCGTCATTTGCGATGCCAACCGCTCGCCAACAGCGCACTCTCACCCTCGCGGGACTTGCATTCGCCG
Source organism: Papiliotrema terrestris (assembly GCA_019857685.1). NCBI lineage: Eukaryota > Fungi > Basidiomycota > Tremellomycetes > Tremellales > Rhynchogastremaceae > Papiliotrema > Papiliotrema terrestris. Next base: position 26,806 of record JAHXHD010000583.1, read on the forward strand.
CGGCATCTGGAACACTGTCTGGAATGTCGCTCGTACTCGCCAAAGCCGCCGTCGAGCTCCTGGTCATCACTATCGGATATTACCGTACCGGCAAAGGGGAGAACCAGTTCGTCAGGCCGGAAAGCTGGTTCCTCGTCGTCGGTCTTGGCGTCGGCGCGATCCTGCAGCTGGTGTATCTCAATTATAGCTTGACGTTCGCCAGCCCCGCTCTCATCTGCCCACTCGCCTTCTGCTTCTTCAACCTATCTTCAATCTTCGGTAAGTCCAGGCACGACCAACTTCCACGGGACATTGCTGACTGCAGATGGCCTTGTGTTCTACGACCAATTTGGGCTGCTCAAGCCGTATCAGATCGCCCTGGTATCGATCGGCGTCGCCATCCTCCTGCTGGGCGTATGGGTCGTGGCCCTTATACAACCCGCTGGCCAGGGGGGCGTCGACGTCGGCCTATGGGCCGAAGACGATTGTTCATCGACGTGCTCTGACCTCGAGCCAAACGAGAACGAGACGCTGCTGGGTGGCACGGCGGTGGACGAGCCCGAAGAGGATGCGATATCACCGGCGCATCACCCACAACCGGGCATCGCTCCAGACTCCCCGCTCTCGCCTCGCTCGGGCACAGATTCCCCGCTCTCACCGACCAGGCGGCGCAGTCGGGGACCGCGGTATGGCACACTTATACCGGACTACGACCAGCATCATGTCGTTCCCACCGGGTTCTCGATCGGTCTCGGCGCGGCGTCGCCTGGCTTTGTGTTGCGCGCTGAACCGCACCCGCACGGCCAGGGGCATGGGCATGGGCATGCACATGGACATGCACAAAGGGGAAGGACGAGGAGTGAGGGACAGGCGGGCATTCTGCAGACGATGCGAGACGGCGGGGAAACAGAAGCAAGCTGGGAAGCGGGCAATGGTCAGGATCGCGGCCGGAGCGGTGATCAGGGCGGGGAGCCAGATCTGCACGGTAGGGATACGGAGCACGAGCGGAGACGGGCCAGCTGGTGGCGGGGTCTGTTCGGCTCGGGTCAGAGCGAAGGTCGGATACGCCTGAATACGGACACGGCGGATGGCGGAGGAGGCGGAGGCGGTGACGGGGACTGAGTGGTCATTCCGTGGCGCGCGTTTGCTACCATTACACGTTATACATTATCTGCATGTCTCATGAGACGTTATCATCTAGATGCTGTCCCGATCTCCTGGCCACCGGGAGTATACGGCTCAGATAAGCGCCGGGGTGGCGTCTCGTCGCCCGCGCTCAAAGCAGGCTCAGATGTGGACCGAGCGAAAAGCCCGGCGAGCATGACCGCGTGAGCGACGAGTAACACGCCCGAGCTGAACGTGGTTGATGGGAATGTCGACCAGGCGTACTCGATCATAGCCCACAGCAGAGTGCTGATGTTCAGCCTGTACCGTCGGATCGACCCCGAGTGAATGACTCACCCTAGTGCCGGGCTGCCGTGCGCGCCCCCGAGCCAGAGAAGCAGCGGGATCTGGTGGAAGTACCACGAGTGGAATTGGTAGTGCAGTGACCGGGCGCAGAGCATGCCGATGAGGTTGGACGTGAAGAGCACGATGGGGGCGTCTGGCTATCAGCTAGAAGACTGTATCATACGCAAGTTACGCACGGGCCGGGCCCAGCTGCCAGGCGGCCCTAGGGACAAATTTGGGGTGTGTGAGCGCATCGGAGATGAGGCCCGGGGTCGAGCATTGTAGAGTCGGGGCCCATTTGTACCATGCGAAGGCGACCAAGAGAGCGAGCTGCGGCATGAGCACTGAGTACACCAATTCTCCGCCTCACCAGGTCGTGGTGAGCAGACTTACCTGGGCGGTCAGGACGGCGCGGGACCAGGTGGCAGACAAAAAGGCTTGCTCCGGCAGGAAACGCCAATTGACGGTCCACTTGTACAAGAATTCTCTTGAGAAGTCGAATGCCGAGGCAAAGTACGCGTTCGATAGCTGACTGTCCCTCCAGCTGAGGAAGAACGGCGCGGGCAGGAGGAGCTGGGGTCAGCGGGCATTCAATTTTGGCGCGCGCACTCGAGGCGGACGTACCTGAATCGAGGCGACGATCCCCAGACACTCAAGTGTTCCGACGATTCCGGTGTGCTGCACCAGCAGCACTGCAAAGCCAGGTAAGAAAAGCAGGGCGTTCATCTTGACACCAAGAGCGAGGCTGGAGTCAGCGCAGGGTCCTCTGATAGATCGAAGGAAGCCTGTTAGGCAAAGACGCACCTGTACAGCGTACTCGCCGAGCGCCACTTCCCCTTCCCGCCCGACTCGCGCATCATCACGGCCACCGCGGCGTACATGAAGACCATCCCCACTGGGTCATTGAACAGCCGAAGCATGTACACTGAATGCGCACGCTTGCTTAGTACCAGAGGGACCAGCAGGCTCTGCGAAGCGCCAGCGCGGCGGTAAATGATCGAGACGAGCGCGAGCGTGGCGATGTACAGCGCAGCGAAGCCGTACTGCACCGGCACGATGTTGGTCGTGCCAAAGGCTTTGCGAAGCGCAGTATAGATGTACAGGTGTAGGGCAGGGTAGACTAGCGGACCGGTCTCGCCTTCGATCTTGGAGTAGTCGCGCTCGCCGCTGAGGAACATGTCGACTTGTTGCATGTACGCCGTGTAGTCGATCTTGGTGTCTGCCATTAGCGTGTCCTCTCATCGGCAGCCTGGCGGGTAGCTGACTCACAAGGGATCTTCTTGATGATAAGCAGACAGAGCATGGCCTCGCCAGCTAGGAGCAATGCGACGAACGGCCAGTACCATCTCCGGTCAAAGAGCACGTCGTTGACGAAGGCGTAGAGCTTGTAGAGGTACACGTAGACAATCTCGCCCACTTTGTCGTTGTCCTCCACATCGTTTCCCTTCTTCACGATCTTCTCGACTGGTGCCATCGCGGCGCAGCAGACTGGGCGGGACGATGCGTTGCCGAAAAGCAATGGGTCAACCTGGCTTTGGCGGGGACCAGCGGATCAGTAAGTGAAATGATGTATCGTGTGACAGAGGGCCTTCAGCATCTCCTCGCTCAAACCGTTGAGCTCGCGTCCCCGATCACGGCAAGTCCCTTGGGCTACGCATGGGGACAGGTCGCAGAAAGGTTGGATCGGCAATGTGCGCTGCGACGGCTTTGTAGGCTCAAAACACATCATTCTTAGCCCGTGATGACCGAAATAGACCGGCAGACCGACGCGCAGCTTCGCAGTCGAACGCAGTCGAATGCCGGGGGCGTCTTGATATCCCTTTCCGGCGCATTGATGCCTATATTTGAGCATGAGCGCAATACACTCAGCGATAGAGCTTTCCGCGGAGCTCTGCTCGTGCGACCATGAGAGGGGCGCGTCCCGCTTCCGATATTATGCGTACTTGGGAACCGCGGGTATAACCCGGCCGTGCCGATTTTCACTTCATTTGCTGCGGTTCTGTCGTGTGCGGTCTGCGGGCGCGGGACGAGCTGCGATGATATGCGCGTATGGTGTATGGTGCATGACGTGGCTTGTGCTGGAGCCGAAGGCCTTGTTCATGGGTGTAGATGGCATGGCAGCGGACTGGTGATGTCCGATGTTGACTGTACTCGAGCACTCGAGCACGACGGGGCGCGAGCTGATCGGGCCGGCAGAACGGCCAAATGAGCCGGACGCGCTGAGTCTCACTTTCACCATCGATCATTTGCATCTCTGGCCATCGCTTGTGCGCAGCGCATCAGTCATCAGCCGTGGTATCAAGTCAGGAACCGAAGGGTGACAGCTAGCCCGCATCCATCGACCCGCGCTACAACTTGGACCGGCCAGCCGGACATAAATGATGCGACCCCGGCGCGTCGCGTATCTCTGGTCAGAGGATATGCAAGCCGCAGCGGACCAGCTTCCGTCCAACCTCGGCCGCTCAAGCGTGGTGCATGATCTGATCAGGGACCTGGATCTACTGGATAACGGGGGGGTACCTCGCGACCTTGAACGCGATGGGAGACAAGGCGACGCTGGTAGACGGAGCGGTGGTGTGGGAGCGCGGGGCGACTTGCTAAGAGCTCGGGTCGTCCGGCCGGATATACAACTAGGGAACGAGGACAATATGAAGCGATATCACGATCCGAAATACGTGGGTCCGTTCATGCGAGGACTTCGCCTTTGTGACCTGCCAGCTCACAACCTAGAGTATCTGATGAACCCGACGACACATCGCAACAAAGGCGATGACGTTGGCACAGACAGCGACAGCGACGGGTACAGCACGGACATGACGGGCGACAGCAATGACTCGTACACCCGCTCGGAACGGCCAGCCAAACGGCGCCGAACCGAACATGGACTCGAACACGTACGCCGAGCAGATGCTTCCAGCAGCACTGACAACGCAGGATTGTCCGTCTTTCCCAGCTCTACCAGCATACGCCGCACTCATCGCTGCCGCGGCGCAGACTGCTTGTCGGGAGCTCCTTGCTGGCACGGCGGATGTTGCGGTATGCTGGGATGGAGGAAGACACCATGCGATGCGGAACCGGGCGAGCGGTTTCTGCTATGTCGCCGATGTCGTCTTGGGGATCATGGCCTTGGCGAAGAGCGGGCGACCTCGGCCGTTACCGGCTGCTCTGTCTCGACAGGAAACGGCGGACAACGATGAGCCATCAGAACCCACGCCGGAAGTCAACGTGCGGGGCGGAGCGAACGAGGTCGATGTGCTGCCAAGCGAGAACGGTACCGTTGGCGAGGCCACCATCAAGGAGACGCGCGGAGCGGAGAACGTGTCTGAGAAATCTAGTCGCGAGACGGAGGGAGCAGGGGGTCCAAAGCCCGCGGCCCCCGGTCGACCGCTCCGGCCTCCCCGACGACCCCGCATCATGTACATCGACTTAGACATCCACGAAGGCGACGGCGTACACCAGGCATTCCTTTCTCCATCCCGATATCCCCCTTCATCATCGATGAAGATACCGCCAAGACCGCCTCAAGTCCTCACGCTGTCGATCCACCACCACTCGCGAACGTTCTTCCCGCCCCACAAGCCGTTCTCTGGCTTGCCCGACCGAGAAACGCCCAATCCGTTCACGCTATCTATACCACTGCATGCGTATGCCTCACCGCCGACGTACGCGGGAGTATGGCCATCCGTCCAGGCGGTCAAGGAGGCGTTCGACCCGGACTATGTCGTGCTTCAGCTTGGACTTGACGGTCTCCCCGGAGATAGGGTGGGCCAGTACGGTGCGTGGGGTACGGAAGGGCCCGGCGGGCTGAGGTGGTGTGTGCAGCAAATCATGGCGTGGGACCTGCCGCTGTGTGTATTGGGTGGAGGGGGTTATGATAACGCCAATGCGGCGCGAGGGTGGGCCATAGCGACTGCCGAGCTGGTGCGTCACGGACCTCAGAGCGCTCGGTGCGATGTTGAGCTGATCGATTGCAGCTGGGGCGCCAATTGGATGAGGACACGCATGTGCCGGACCATGAATACCTTCCGCTCTACGCCCCGTCTTTCACGCTGGAAGTGCCGAGAAGTGAGTGGACAGGTGCAGCCGCGGGCGGTGGACTCACAAGCAGGCTCTGCCCGAGACGAGAACGGCAAGGAGTACATCGCCGAGATCGATGATACGTTCTCGCATATAGCTGAACGTATACGACATATCCTTGCGGCTTACAGTGCATGATCTGTGCGGTCTTGAAGCACGATCCAACTGCGCGATGCGAGCGGTCGCGAGGCTGAAACGTGGGGCATGTTCTCACTCTTGCCTCTCCGCTGTGGAAATAGCCCCATCTCATCGCATGACACGCCGATGGTGCAAGCAGGCGTCGTGGTAGCACAGGGAACGTCTGTCGCACCTGTGCCCCGACATCGCAACGTGGAACACATCCAAGGCTAGCCCACTCAACTGGGGAGGCTCATGTCAGCAATAAGGCCACGCTCGGCCGTTTCCGGCCGATGGACACGCGCCCAGGCTTGCCTGGAGGTCATCAGTCTCATATATGGTTCCTAGGTACCTCGTTTCCGAGGGCGATACATCATCACCTCAAACTTGGTTTCATCGGAACGTCAGGCAGGACATCGTACATCGATGGCCCATGCAATGTACCCCTCATTCACGCAAGCCGAGAGCCTTTGATGACATCGCGTAATAGTTTCCGCTGGCAGGAGTCAAATACACGTTTCTGGAATCAGGGCACCACACCGCTTGTGTATCGCCGCAAGAGTTTGGCTCGAACAAGCTGATGGCACGCTACGGCGGCCGGAGTCCGGGCGTGCGTCTCTGCATTTAATTAATTACAGGACTCTGCTCGTTTTGGTTTCTCGGCACGAAGCATGTGCATGTCAGCAATCTGCATCGGGTTCTCAGCAACCCGGTGACATATGGCCACATATGGTCACATCACGCCGGCTGTGCGACTCTCCTACGCCGAGTACGATGACTCCTTCCGTCGCGTGGTCATACGGGTTTGCACACGTCAAACTAGAGTCAGACGACAGTCAGACGACAGTCATAACCGCGTCATCGGGCCAATCGCATGCACGCATTTGTCTTTTCAGCTGGTGTCATGTACACATAATCTCGTCGTGCGGCCCCTGGTTTGCTGACATCGAACCACCGAGGTGCGGACCGGACACTTCCATCGGAGTTGCAGGCACGTCGTAGCGTTGTGCCTCGCTTGCGTACATGGGTTGTTTGTTGTCTCTCGTGGGGCGGAGTTGCAATCCGGCCTTCCTGGAAGTACGAGCACAAACGGCGGAGAAGCGGAGAAGTGACCGCGGATGCGTCAGCATCTTTGAGTCATCATGTTTCCGGGAGCGTGGGAATTGGTGGCTCGGGAGAATCGGCGTCGTTGACGTCCCTGTCGATCGACCCACTCCACATGAACTGCCGTGTGAACAGCGAACAAAGTCCGCTCAGTAAAAGTTGTAGTCATGTCGTTCGGGTTTCGGACAACCTTGTACCAACATGTCAGCCGTGGGAGTTTGTGGCGTGATGAGAGTCACATAGTACCGTGGGAAGATATCATTGAGTGATGAATTGTTCCACGAGCAATGCCTCCCCCGTGCGTTCCGTGGCGTTTCGAAGCGAAGCTGTTGCTGTGTCCGGCTGTCCTGCACCCTGGACCCAGGCGAAGACATCCCACTCCAGCGGGCACAGCTCCGACCCGAAAAGCGCAGCACGTTGAACGAGATCTCGCCCGACGCCACATCACATCGTCCGGGATGCGTGGCTGGATATACAGCGGGATGGACGCGGGATCGGTCCGGACGGGCAGAAAAATTTTGGCCGACAACCCCACAACGACAAGAGTGCACCCCGATCTATCGATTCATGCACGCTAGATCTGGCGTCGACGTGGGTAGCTCCAACGGCGACGCGACAGATGCGTATGACAGTGAGCGGGTGTCACACGCCTTGGAACCCTTACTCGGCTTCCCAACAGACAATAGCAGTGTCGGACGCAAAGGTTGCCCAGACAACCAAGATGAGGTCAAGCGGGGGCGTCGACTTTCCGGTGTGCCTTGTCCCTAGGCCTGACCGTAGCTTACGCTTAAACCCCTTGTTTCGAGACAACCGTCCGCTGATGACTCGATGTCCCCGATGTCTCGTTACAGGTTACTGGCGTCAGCGCAGCGTGCGTACACCGGTCCAGATCAACCCCATGAGATTCAAAAACATGACGGCATGACGCATCCCGCCTTAGCCGCGAACAGCGGACCCGCGAGCTACGTAGGGATGCGCACACCGCTTGACGCCACATCACCACCGAAAAGTACGCCCACTCAAGGGGCGCAGTTTGAACATCCGAGATCCTCGGGCCCCCAAAGACGGCCGTAACACGTAAACCTGGCGGGACTCGGAACCACCCGGCCAATAAACCGGTGATTTGATGCATTGCGGGTGTTCGCACCCCATTTTGTTTCCGCGCGGGTGGTGCCGCGCTTGGTTCATCGACGCATGCAGTGGCAGTGTTGGGCGTATGGCAGAGCCAACTGCCTCCGTCGACTGCGCCTGGGTATGGCATGCATGTCGGCAAGTGAGGCACGCATGGTGCGCTTCGCACAACCAACTCCTCCACCTCGCGACGCTAGCCCGCCGCATCGGAGAACTGTCAACCGAGGATATTGTCCGCCGAGCATCGCCGATGAACCGGACAGCGTCCCGGAGCTGCGCATGGGAATCAGGAAAGCAAACTCTGCAAGCGCGGCGAGGTTGATTTTTCATTACTACCGAGTTGAAGGGACCAGGGAAATATTCCTGCAGGAGCTGAATATGGCGCCAGCGAGGCGATGATCGAGGCGATCACGCGAATGAAGCCACAAAAATTTAAGGGTGGGGCAGGTCAAACCGTCACGCATCCTATGAGTGATTGTGGCACAAGCCCATGCGGAGCACATGATCACCACCATCCACGTCGCCTTGTTTGCGTCCAACCGGGATATTGACTCGGCGGACGTCGGGTGTCCGTAGGCAGCATGCGAGGCTGTACGACAATGCGATGTGATATGTCCGTTTCATTGCATGAACTATGGACAGAAGCAGTGTCTACTGAGCAGATGAAGCTATCGTTCATGTGCTCCTCCGAGGCTGGTTATATGAATTACAAGATGTTTGTGCGAGGTGTCCAGGTATATACAACAGGTCGTATGATGGGTATGAATGATGTGGATATCATTATGTTATGTCAAGCGCAGGCGAGCGTCAAGTCTACCACGTCCCGATGTTGAGCGGGTAATGTGAGACGGGAGCGTGATGTCGATCGTACCCGCCTTTCGATGATGGGCGGGATGATGAAGTGACTGCGACTGGTGATGGCGTCTTGCAGTCATCAGACGCTGGTGATGAGGCCAAAGACGAGTTGGCTGACGCAAAGTGAGGTGGTGGGGAGTGCGCTCGCAGGTAGTGATGCGGCGAGGCGGGCGGTGAGGGTAATGATGTGGCGGCAGCGACTTGTTCCCGGTAGCTCGGTCGGTTCTTGTATGGCGATGGAACCGGTCGGATGGGTCGAGAGGCGACAGGGTTGGGCGTGGTGTCGGGGGTGGGGTAGGCAGCCGCGGGAGAAGAGGCAATGATGATTGGCGAGTCGGTCGAGGTGGAAGACGAAGACGGCTTGGCGACGGCCCGGGGACCGTGCTCGGCTCGGACTCGAGCCTCGAACTCGGCGATGTCTTCGCCCTGGACATTCAGATTCCACTCGAGGTAGCCGCACATCTCTCGCTCCATCTGGTTGATCTCCTTGAGCGCAAACATCTTCTGCGCGACGATCGACCACGACTGGTTCGAGTACGTGTCGTCACAGATGACTTTGGATGCGATCATGAAGGCGCTGATGAACAGTCGGTGGCCAGACGATCCACGGGCGGCGGGGAATCGGGTCTTCAGCCGTTGCAGGAGGAGAAGGGCGGCGAAGGTGACGATCGAGGGGAGGCGTGTGCGGTGGAGCGCGTAAGCGACAAAGTGAGCCAGCGTGGGAGTAGGGGCACCGGGCGCAATCGCGGTAGGGATGTTCGGGCATTGGAAGAGCGAGGTGATCTGCGTGTAAGGGATTGATGCAGCCGCGTGACAGTAAGCCACTTACGAATCGAGCAGACATGACCGAGACCTCTTCGTGGCCATAGAAAGGATCCGACGAGCGTGGTGCGCGCGAGGACGTGGCCGAAGCAGTGGCCGAGGCCTTGACGGCCTTACGGCTCGAACTCGACGGCGAGGCGGACGACGTGGAGCGGTATGCTGGAACAGAAGACATGTCGAGTTGCGAGTACGATTGTTTGACCGGACGTGAGGGGTTGACGGTGATGTGCTTGCACGTCTGTCGAGTCAGCGACCTCTGATCTGGATATATGTACAGGACGGACGAAGCCAAAGCCAAAGCGGGACATGGTGGCAAGAAGCGGGCCGGGCGGAGGATACGCGGACAGTAGGGCGATGCGATCGGACAGGAGATGATGAGGGTGCAGTGGGGTTGATCAAACAGCGAAAGTGGTGGAGAAGGGCAAGTAGACCGGGGTAGGTGTGGATTGTCCGTTGAACGGCAGAAAGAGGGGTGTGGTGATGATAGCGGAGGGTTGAGGCCGATGGCAAAGGTGCCTATGCGGGTGGGTTGCCGCGTTGGGCTGGGGAGACGAGGCCCAAATCGAAGCCATCAAGCCAAAGGAGGGACAGAACGGGTAACAAAGGTACACAGTGGCCCGGGTTGCCCGGCCCACCGGGAAATGGGGCATTGATGGGGTGTTGACGTCCATGCATCGCATTGATGCACGTCGCGGGTAGTGGGTGATGATGGATGATGTGGGTGATGATGGGTGATGATGATGACACGCGGCGAGAGGCAAGGAAGGGCCGAGCCCAAGCGTGATTGTAATGTCTGACATGATCGCTTGCGCCTCCGACACCACCGGACTTCGTTGCCCTTCGCGCCCTCTTCCAGTGCCCGTCATCACCAAGATCTCCAGTCACACCATTCACAACGAGCGCAACCAGCTCGCCCCGTCCCACCATAACGCACCCCAACGGTCCTAGCCACCGATCCCGCTTTGTATGGGAAACAGGGGAGAGCGTCAACTCACTCGACTATTGTTTCATCGATCGATTTTGTCAAAGTCGGATTTCGGCTGCGAAGTGCGACGTTGGGCGTATTTTCAATGCGGCGGCAAGAACGATGGCAAACTGACAGCGATCGCAGCGATGAGAAGAGTGAAGTATTTAAACCAGTGTCGAGTCGCCCGATGGCAACGAATGCGTTTTAACGAGGTGCAATGGAATTAAGGGGGGTAAGAGCGACAACGAGTGACGGGGTCGGTATTATGCTGATGTCGCCAAGAT
>JAHXHD010000060.1:0-12069 GCA_019857685.1 Papiliotrema terrestris
GTGCCCACCATTTCTTCCGTCCTGCATCTAACCCCCCATCAGCCTGCCATGGAGCAAAATTGGCCCTGTGTAAGTGTCAAACTCCCTTTTGCCTTCTTCTGTTGTTTTTTCCCTGGAATTTCCTTCCCAGCCGACTGAACGAGACGAGCGCTTACGACAGTACCACGGGATGGACCAGGGTCATTACTCTGATCCCCGACATCCAGGCGGCGCAGGCCCGACGGACCGCCATCAATCGTCGCCGCACAACGAGCTCACCACCTCGCCCACCGAAGAAACGAACCACCGTCGCGCGTACAACGAACCCGTTGGCGGAACGTTCCTGCCCTCACTTCCCCCTTGGCAATCTTCATCTCACCCCAATCACCCATCCTTCTCGCCCAACTTCTACCCGTCCTACTCGTCCCATGCCGCCTCGACGAGCGCGCCCGCAGGGCTGGACATGGCCGGATACCCCAACGGACCCATGTCGGCGCCACCGCCAGCCGGTCAAGGCGGACATCAATACCAGCTCACCTCGCCCTTGAACCAGCCTAGGCAAATGCGCGGGGAGGAGTCGGAGGAACAGCCGTTCGGCCTGCCGCAGGACGAGTACCAGGCGCTCAGTCCGCGCGACAAGAAACAAGTCAGGAATCGGTAGGTCGGCCCGTGTGCAGTCTCTGATCGGAGCTGACGGTAGAGTTGGCGCAAGGCGGTTCAGAGCCAAACGAAAGAATGAGCCCCGCGCGTTGAGAATATAGACTAGAGCTGACGATAGACTACGTCAGCAGCCTGGAACAAGCACTCCGTGCACGTGACGACGAGCTCTCGATAAACAAGGCACAAATGGATACGCTGCGACACGAATGTAACGACCTGCGAGGCTGGCTGGGCATGCCCCTCCTCTCGCCACCGGTCCCCATGCAAAGCTCGATGCCGGACGGAGCGCTGGGGCTCGTGGTGAACCAGGTGGATGGGTGGAGGCGGAAAGGGGAGAGCGCCTAGGAGTCGCCCCGCGGCTCGATCAGGGGGTCGAAGGGATCGGTGCCACGAGGAAGGTCGGAAGGACAAGAAGGGGCAAGGTACGAGGTCGAGGCGAGGCGGGCGGTCGTCGTCAAGCAAGAGCAAATGGCCCTTGTTATGGCCGGGGACAGGTGGAGAGGAGTAATGGTAATGAGGGGAGAGGGCCAGCAGACAGCGGTCACGAAAACGGGCGAGGGGGGCGAAATTGTCTGCGCTTTCGAGTGGGTAAAGCGTAGCCATAGCATCCTCTTATCCGATACCTCCTGGAATATGTATCCCGAGCTCATGACCATGTCGATGTTCTGCATATCGCACAGGAAGTACGTGTACAGCGTGGAGACTAGTCAAGACCGGACGCCAGATATCTGTTGCGGCCTTGCACGCAGACAGCCCTTATCCACAAGGGGCCGGATTCCTTGAGGGCGGGGGACACCCAGGGGCGATTCGGGCTGCCCCGGAGACTGCCGACAACTGGGAGAATCTGAAATGGTGATCCTTGGTGGGGCAATTTTTGGGTATTCTAGATGCCTTCTCACGCGATCGTCCTGCGTTTTCTCCCGATACCATCCAGCTGATTCCTGCTATTCTGGTCAGTCGAGTAAAGCGACCGACTCCATTCTCTTGCAGGTTGTCATGGCAGTCTGTGGTAGGCTTTTGAACCTGAGGTCAGGAAGCACGTTCGCAGTGGCATATCGCTTGTCGGGAATAAACCTGCGATCGTGACGTAATAGGAAAAACCGCAGGGCGCGCATGCACCTTCTGGCCTGCACTGCGGCGACATTCTCCGCGCTTGGTACAATGCGAGTGAACGGAAGTCAACTTGCTTGGAAAATTGTTACAGTCGCCCACTTAAGTCGGTCCCTGATAGGGTCGCCTATCCGTCAAAGTACATGTTTTCTATTCAGTGAGTTGCTGGTCAGAGCAGGGTACATGATGGCTACACGCGACATTTCGAGATTCTTGCAGTGGATCCTCCTTCTGTCATCTTGTATAGTGTTGAGGCCCGCTCTGGCACCGAACGTGCTCAGCAACCTATCACAGCGGACAGACCACGGAACTGTCCCACAAGTACTGCGAGCGCAGTGTGGCTGGTAAGACAGCGGTATGAGCGGAAGGGAGACCTGCCCGTTGACGGAAAACACATCGCACACCCGCATTTCTCGACCGCCGCTGTTGTATACGTGTTTTCATGGAGTAGACAAGCGGTGGGGGGCGGATGTGAAGCAACGAGCACTGCTAATCATCGCGAGTCAAGGGACTTATGGTCGACATCGAGAGAGGCAAAGAGGAGAGATACTTGCCTTCAACGCCACAGCGATGCGACCTTGACAAAGGACGGAACCAGCGACATGTGACGAGGACAAATCCATAAGCCCCGCCCGGTCCTGCGGCATCCACCAAAGCGTCCCCCGTGCTTAAAAGCTCTCTACGTGTCCCTAGCCGTTCACCCACCTCTCCGTCGCCGCCCACACTCAAGCCAATACACTCATCCTCACTTCCATCTCACGCAGAAGCTCATGAGTGGATCGGAGTTGAGATGCTATACACGCATGTGAGCTCGTATTTTAATTTGCGCTTTGACCGCGCGTCCGACTTCCACCCCCGCGAAGTGTCGGATTGCATTGCCAGGCCGAAGAGCGCCAAGACGAGGGGGAGGGATCCGCCTGTGCCCGGCTTATGGGCGAAAGAACAGGCATGTCAACGGGACATAGGGAGAAACAAACGGGCACGGAATGGAGCTTGACGGGCCTAAAGAAGACCCCGTAGATTCATTCAGCGACTGGTCACGCGGCGCTGACGCCAGGTCGACACGAAGATCGGCTACGTGAGATGATACCTGAAGAACCGCCGATCCAGAACAAGCTCGCCACGGACTGGCGAGACGCGATGCGCGTGGTCGCTGCAAACTCGAAGGTCAGGCCGGAGGGGCTGCCAGAGCATAAAGACCCATACCGGATAGACTGGACTGAGGTGGAGGATGAGAAATAGTTTATCGGGACTGAAGTGAGCTGACGTACGGGCTTCCGAGCTCAGCTCACGCCAGGCACTGCGCCTCGATGCGTCGTCCGATATCCGCGTGAGATGGCCGATACTCAACCGGAAGCTCAACCCCCGGGATTGGGGAATCGCAGAATCTGCTTATGGATGACTTTGCGTTGATATTGCAAGAGTCGCTGCGATGCTGTGGATGTTGAAGCGCGATGTGAAATGGGAGGATTACCGGCTGTGGATCATCGGAGGGGGTCTGCTCGGTTGGTGGCTCGGCGACGCGATGAGCCAGATCCGACCTGGACTGATCTGGAACAACGGTGCGGCGTCTGTTGCCGGGGCTCAAGCTGGACTTGCCCCCGGCGTCAACCCCAGGCGGGCTGGTCTTAACGCCAACGCAAGTGCGGCTCGACCCGTATGCGCTGCAGAAGGAGCTGCGCCTGCACAGACATCAGGTCGTGCAGGGATACAAAGGGTTTTCCGAGTGAAGGGCGGATTCGGGACTATGAAAGCCGTCGGACACGCGGGAACTGTAGACGGTTGCGATGGAGGTTTTGAGTTCATGCCAAGCAGCTCGGTAGCGACAAACCCGAGTGGTTCTGAGGATGTATGATACCACTGACCTCTCGTGAGGGACTCCAGGCTGCGCACTCGGCCACTGCATTCATCCTCTGCCGAGCCAACATGGAGCACTGCCGGGTGCAAGAGAAGAGTGCTGTTCACCCGGGTCTCTTCGCCAAGCGGTGATCGCCGATGTTCACATCACAGGCACGACAATGTTCGCTGCTTCTTCGTCGCCGTTGCCGCCGCAGCTGCAAACCTGCTCTATACCTGGGCCACACGGTGCAGCATCAACGCCGGAGCCAAGTCAACAGCTGATGCTCTTGAACATCCGCGCATGGCGGGATAGGTCAGGAGGCTATGCAGAGAATGGACCATGACGTCTGACATCCCTGCAGTGATGTTGAACCCCGCTGTGGCCACCGCAACTAGAGATGCAGATATATGCTGGGCAGTGGTTCGTGTCGGCAAGGGACGACTCGACTGCATACTCACTTCTCCTGGCTCACTCTCAAAGCAATTACACCGGACCCTATCACTATGGGCTTGTTCAACAAGCGACACTCAAACGGATACAACGCCGTGGGACAGCCTACACAGTGAGTCGCGCCATCAGTGGGCGATTACACGGGGCAAGGAGTTGCGATAGCTAGCGGCAGTAATCTGCAGCGAACGGAAGACTCCATCAATCTACCTGCTTATACCGCGAACCCATATGTCATTGGGAATGCTGATCTCAATGGCGGATACGGTGGTTGCAGTCGCCCCGAATGCGACTTACGGTACAGCCGGAAATGAAGGGGGAGTGATGCCGGACAACAACGGCATGCTACCCAACCATGATCGTCCGAGCGGAAAGACGTGGGGTCTAGGTGCTCAGAACAACAGATCATTCGGTTCTGACAGGGTAGGTGTGCCTAGTGACCGAACCAAGAGCAATGAGTACAACCTGATGATCCCAGCAACACACTTGCCATGGCCTCAGCACAACCAATACTGGACCCACACCAATCACGGGCTCCCCCCACTGGCACCCATCACAACAAAGCTCACTCGCCGACGAGTCCCCCACAACCCACCATCCGCGAGGCCAGCAAGCTAGTCAACGATGGGCGGCCTTCGTGCAACTCGACCATGAAGGCCAAGGCGCACACTCACCACGCTCAAGCGGATCACTTGAGAATGCAGGCGACCGAGCTTAGCGAGGCCCAGGGGCTGGAAGCTGAAGCGGGGTTGAGGAGGCAGCGAGCGGTCAGCTTGGGCGCTGATCCGAGCTTGGCGACTGGTGCGACGGGATATGCCCCTGGTCAAGCTGGTCAAGCTGTGCATTGAGGTGTGTGCGTCGATTAGCCCAACCTGAGCTTTGATTGTGTATGCTATGTTGTTTAGAGTAGGTGTCGAGAACGGGATCACGATGCTACGATGTGCATGCTTGCTCAACGTCGTGTCTACGCCTGTCTGCCGTTGATGCTGCTTTTGGCTGGGGGTAGGATCCACTTCAATGCTACGCATAGAAGGGCATGCCTACTTGCCATCTCAAGTCTCACGACCGGCATAACTTACATCGTAAAAGGCTACAACAATAGGCAAATCGCCAAAGACATCACCTCAGGCCGACGCAAGGGCGATCATGCTCTCAACTGCACTCTTGAAACTGCCAGTCAGCTCCAGAGGCGGGTTGAGAGAGGGCCTCTGACATAGTCGGCTCGTTGGGCGGCGCAGCCACCGTCTTGTCCAGTATTTGCCGACTCTCCGCGCCAAACTTGGATCGAGCTTGCCACACGATTGCTTCCATGATAGAAACGTCGGCGAGTAGTCGGCCCCCATTTAGTAGGACGTGGATGAGGGTAGACAGTGTAGCGATCGCGTCGACCCCGGGCATTCCCTTGGCGTCCTGCAATCCGACTGAATCTTCAGGTAGATTTCCCTCAGAACGCCATTAGGTAAGCGCTCAAGCAATCCGCCGGAAAACATGACGCTTACTGAGCGTTGGCAGTCTGTGGCCTTCGGCATACGGGCGGATGTCAAGCAACTCCTCCTTCTGAGCTTCGATCAGACTGCAAATGCGGGCGAGCAAATCCTTGGCTGATTTATGCCTTCCCATACCGAACCACGTAGCTTCACCGCCAGCGCCAGGCGTGAGTGTGAACCCTGATGGCCTCCAGCTCACCCAATGCAGCGGAATACGCGTCTACCGCTTGTCCCCATAGATCCTGGTTAACCTCCCTTCTTTCACGTCTGCCACCGGAATTATGCCCTCGAACCAGACGGCGATCCCGTGAAGAGACTCGATCCCGCCCGTAAGGCGTGATCAGAGTGTCCCTACTCAAATTGGTGCATTGCAGTACGGCGTTCAGCTGCATCATAGTGTCTTCGCCACCATGTGGATGGGTCCTGTATAGCTTGCAGAAGACTGTTCCGATTGCCGCTCTCGCCATTGCTCAGTCTGTCTTGTAATACCTGTGTCAAAGCTGTGAGCTCGTCTGTGAAAGGCGTTGCGTGGTCGCCAGGCGGAGAGAAGTTGACACCGGGTGGTAGAGTGCTCGAACTTCGGGAACGCTGTGAAGGTGACGTCTTGAAGAGCGATCCCGGAATCCTCGACATCGATGACGTTGGAATGAGCTGATCGTGTGAACAGAGGGGAAACGACTGGATAGCGGCTGCTTATGGCGAAAGGAAGCCACCTCTCAGCCGCACCACCACACGGGAGACAGTGAACAAAGGACAAGAGGGGCCGCTCTTCGGCGAGCGGTGTGACACATGCGCTCTTTGCTGCCAGATGTAGTCGGCGCGAGGCAGGTGTCGAACGCATGTTATGCTGCCATACATGGGGCCTAGTCCAATATTTCAACTATGCCTGCTTGCAGTCCGCGTAGCCGTTGTGGCCGGTCTTGTGGTAATCTAATGATTCCTCGGTAGAGTGTCAAGTAGGGAGCTCCAGGAGTATCTCTTTCGACAGCATGCGCTGGAGAAACACGAGGAACCAATCGTATGAACCTGTGGAGAAATTGGATCTAAAGGAATCGGTGTGAAAGTCACAGATTAGACTAGCAGTACCCAAGCGCTAAGCATCGGCAACATCAGATGTCCGGCGACGCTCGTCCTTGGAGGAGGGGTGTGCTCCGTGTTCAAGCAATTATGTGGCTCCACGATCACGCATGCAAGCACCTATTCATCCCACACCGATAGCAGTCATTCGAGCCAGCTCCTACGTATCAAAACTCTTGGAGCCGGAACGTCAGCAGCTCGAATTTATCGGCTCATGCTGAACGCTCCATCGCTGGAACATGCTATACATGGAGCAGTGCCGAGTGGTTGTCTACGTCATGCAGCACATTCACTCCTTTACCTTGGCTTCTATTGCTGGACCCGCCAAAGTCCCTCAACACCTTGGCAAGCCCTCCAAGTAGACCCATCACCCCTGAGTGCCACTCCTCGGTTCCCCATCAAGGGAAATAGCCCGAAGTCAATCTTTCATTTGCTCCACACTATTACTGTCATGCAGCAGGTATAAGAAGAAGACGAATGCTTGAGAGTGCGCAGATCGCTCCCATCCCCGATAAGTCCCGTAACCTACCTTCAAGCGATCTTGAGGCCCACATTCCTTTCCGTGCGAACGACATGGGCCCCCATCCCGAAAGCGACTCCCAGAGCGAAGACACCATGTCCGCCTCAGGTCTTGACGATAGCCGTGATTCACCGTCTCTCAGGGCGCCAATCGAAGTTGAGAATTCAGCGTCGGGACAGTTAGCAGTGTCATAACCGCGCTGACGGTGATGAGGGACTCCGAGATAAAGCCATCGCTTTACAAGGCCGAGCACAATTCGATCTCCAAGAACACCATCGCTCCTCTTCAGGAAGCCGTCGATGAGGCAACCATGGAGACCCGTCTCATTCCAGGGTCGACAATCCAGACGATCTTCGAGCCTGTGAGGAGGTCCGGGTCCCCTGACACCTTCGCCTTCACCAGCGACTCCGGCAAAGCGTTGCTGTACGCGACCGGAGCATCCAGAGGCCTTACTATCTGGAAGGGTTGTCAGCAATACAGAAGGTAGATCGATGGAGAGTTCGTCGATTCCAACAATCGATCTACAACTCTTACTTGAACCGAATGACAAGTCCCTCGACCACATGGCCAAAGAGATGCTGGTTCCCTAGAACAAAACAAGGACGATCGAGACGACTTCCAAAAACTCTGATTGAGCCTCACCAGGGACTCGCTGACTCGACGATTGAGGGCGATACCGTGTCCGCAGACGAGGTCAAGAAAGTGGTCAAGAGCATGAAGTATGCTCCGAGCGACACCGACATGGTACTCTTCCTGTTGTCCACGTGCCGTTCTGAAAGGACGAAGTTTTTTTCCACGACATGCAGCGCTTCCAATCGTGGCTTTCGAGGCGCTTCGGGTCGGGTGATGTCAAGCAGTTGGCGTTCCTGCATGGCTCGGAGGAGCTTCGTCTTTACGCGGGAGAGTGCAGTGCGTCGAGATCTTCGATCGAGAGCGGACAAGGCCAGATTTACGATTAGAGCGCGCACAACGGTAGGATCGCGTGCAATCAGCCCGTCCAGAAGACTTCTTGGATTCTCGTTCAAACGTTTCCTTTGTGTATAAGTTTCTCCTTGAGGACATCTTTTCTTTCATACAAGCCGAGCGAACGCATGTTCATTACCCAGTCGTGTGGATTCGCAGCTGGAATGAGCTGTCCAAGTCTTTTGTAACTCCCAACGATCACAAATGGCGCCACTGGGCCCTAGAACAATCAGGGCTTTTGAACACGTCGTTGGCGCCTTGTATACCCCTGCTGTGTGAAAAAGCAAGCAACTAAGCACTCTTTGAGAGTACCTGCAAGCCTCTCAAAAACTAGACATTGGCAGGCGCTCACTGTCGTGGCGAGTCAGAGGGGCAAGATCGAGTCATACGATACATATTTTAAAGCGGGAATGATCCGCCTGAACCAAGACCCTGCCATGTTGTACATACCGCCACTTCCCCTTCGGCCACGCATTGCGCACAGTCGAGACCGTCGAGCAGCGCATATAAACTCGATTTAAAGGGAGATCGCTTAGTTGGCCTGGACATCTTGGCCGTGTTGTGGGGTTGAGCCTGTGTCTCAAGTCAACCCCTCCTTGCGGACTCACGTATCGGAGGGGTGTTAAGCGCTCCATTGACACCGCGCTCCACCCCCCGACAGCTCCACCTCATTTGTGACGTTTTGATGCAATCTCACGTTTCATTGTCCCACTGTGCACCCCCTGTGGGCGAAGGAATGCAAATCGTACTCGAGCACATACAGCAGCCTATCCCAAGCACAGAACCTCTTTGGCCGTCCGTCAACTCTTCACAGACGTTCACCCAACTTCGCACACACAGCCAATTTCATAATAGCCGACCAATACAGAACCAGCGTACTGTCCTTCACCGGCCCAAACTCAGTGAAGGGAACAAGACCACTCACAAGAGCGGTGATTCCGGTGCAGGTCAAAGCAGCTCTTCCGGAAACACGCCTTCGAAGCCGCGGTAGCGCCAATTTGCTATCACGGTCAGCAGGCTCCAGCGGGGTCTTCCATTTTCTCCGCCCGCATCGTGACCAGACTTGTACAGAAGTGAGCGAGAGGGAATTGCATGTCTATGACACAAATCTGGGGCCCCAAGTTACCAGCCTCTACCTGTAGCACTCTTCCCGTCCGTCTCCAGTCTACTGCTTCGCACTGAGGTCCCACTTGCCCAAGATACTCCTCACTCCCCCAGCCCCACTACGTCCTTGCCGATATCAACCATCGTTGGCTCGCCCGATACGATACCAGCATTCAGCGGCGTCTTCCTCGGCTCTGGCCTGAACGGGCGCGTCGCCACGAGGTGGACATCCGCTTTCCTCACGGCGTCGACCCTTGAACACACGAACGCCGCGGATTTTTTAATCCCCGCGTGAGGAAGTGCCTTCCGGGGTCTGCGGTCAGCTCTATTCTCATGCCCCAACGTGCAATCCCCTTAGGCGTAGTATGGAGAAAAGAAGATGGCGCGACACGCACCCTCGGCAGCGATCACCCGCGCCTCGATACCCATCACCAACAACTTTTGAGCATGTTCGGCATCGAACATGAGAAACACCTGGGCGATCCCGAATCAAGCAAAGCAGCCGGATCGGACGGGCTCACCGCGCTGGAGAAGGACGCTGTGGGAGACGAGACAAGGGCTCGAGATGCCGCAGAGCGTGCGCTGAAGTAAAGGGAGGAACTGCAAGGCGTAATTGAGACGACGACGTACATCGGCCTGGTACGTGTATTCCCGGGACAGACGTGACTCACCTGACGGCCAGGTCCAAGCCTTCTCCGTGGCGATGAAGCACTCGCTACGAGGTGAAAAGGGCCACTTTAACTCTGACCTGTACTCGCTCATCGCGTACCTGCCAAAGTAAGCCGATTCTGCCCCTTCGGTCAACCAGCCGACGATAGGTACAACCCCTCGGCCCATTCACCTATGACGCGAGACCACCTCGTGGTTCTCTGGCACTACGGTATCCACGCGACAGAAGTTGCACTGCTGCGACGATGTGCACGCGGTCCCTTTAACCCAGCCCTCAGCTTTCTACGGCGAGGCGTTCGGGTCTCCCGACCAAGGCCAAATCGGAGAAGCCCGCCGGTCCCTTGGCCGGAGCACACGACAAGGAGGCGAATCCTTCCGGCTTGACGAACTTCGTTCCGGAGTTTAAGGACCAAGTCGTCAGAGGGGAGGCAAGATTCGTGAACTTGCATGACCCTGATGTGATGGGCTTGGCCCCTGTCAACTCGAGCGACCATCGCTTGTGTCATGATGACGGCCCGACGACCGGGTCGGAAAAGGTCACAATCGCGAGCATCGAGCTCGTGGCGCATCGGCACCTGCCTGCCGCCCGCGAGTGGGACTTCTTCCCGCCCTTGCGACGGATCAAGATCATTATCGGCTGGTTCAAGACGCAGAAGCGACTCGAGGAGCAGGAGAGCGCTAAAGGCGGGAAAGGCGTCGGGGATTAATACCGTCAAGTCCGAGATCCCGCAGGAGATCCTGTACGCCCAGAAGAGCTTTGGTTGGCTTCGGGCTGACGACAGGATGTACCTCTCGGGGTAGGTCACGGAAGTTGCCAACAGGAGCGGCATCAACTCGTCCTTGCTCAGCCCGGCTATGACGACGGTCATGGAGCTGCAAAAGGCCATCTCCTACCTTGACAAGATCGCAACGACGCCCATATCATTTGCGTACTGGTTTCATCTCCGCTTGACCATCTAGGCATACCTCCATTTTCTCCCCTTCCAGCTGTACGACTATATCGACTGTATCCAGTGGGTCACGATCCTCGCTACGGCGGTCGCAGCAATCATCTATCTCGGCTTTCTCGAGATTAGTGCGCAGATTGAGTTGCCGTTTTGGTACGACCAGTCGAATCTCGACCTGGACCGGTTCGTGCTCAAAATGTCGCAACAGCTCGTCCAGATCACTGCGGTGAGTTTGGCGTGCTGCAGGTCGCCAAAAGGGCTAAGGAAAGTTCCCACCTCGAGTGCCCACCAGGAGTGTCGTCTTGTCCCACCTGAATCATCCGTTCCGCCCTTTCTTGCGCTCTCGGCTCCGCAACTGCTAGGTGTATCTGCGCCCCATGCGCTGCCTCCAACTGGTGGCTTGGCCGCCACCTTTGCGGGCGAGACTAAGAACACCGACAAGCATGCGACGGTCGGCTTTCAAGCCCTCGAACAGCAACCACCTTACCACGGAGTTAAAAAGTCGGACAAGTCCCCCGCCGAAGACGATCCGCGACATCGGGCTCGCGCTGGACGCCAACTGGGGAAGCTAAAAGGTGTTGGGCAGGCAACGAGACCAGCTGGAGAATAAGACGGGGATGGAGGTGGCTGTTCTTGCTTTGTGACGTGCACGAAGCACGCGGATGGCTATCTTTGTTTCGGTGTTTATTGTCCTCTTCTGTAGCGCTATACATACAGTAGACCTTAATCCGTTGCCACGCGATACACAAAATCGAAATTGTCAAGACACTTCACAATCCTGAATCGCAAGTCGTTTCAGATCAAATCCAGTTCCTGACGTGTCGCAGGTTCGCATCCCGCTACGCGCGGGTCAGTGCGTGTCCAAGGCTTCTTTCCAGGCACAATCTCGACGCTCGTACGACCGATCGATCATGACACACACACACTGACTGGTCATTGGAGGCGAGGTACTGTTTCCAGCTGCTTGACAGCAGACCATACTCTATTGTCACCCATCATCTCTACCCCATCCCCATACAGTCCGGAGCTACCCGTTCGACCAAGCTCTCCACGCGCATGTTAGCTTACCTCGCTCCAGTACTACTCTTGAGCAGTGACATCGCATTCCCAGCCTTCCGACTCCCTTTCAGGCAGTCAACCAGCCTCAGACCGCTGACATGCTCCTTGTCGGACATGACCGGGACACTTACGGACGGCGGGACGTACCATCAAGTACGCGGAAGTGGCTGAACGATGGGAATACTCGTACATCCCCCCGACGTGGGG